>JAAEAF010002249.1:0-23734 GCA_011037195.1 Triatoma infestans
CAGATAACAGATCCTTATTATTGCAACACTTTAAAACATTCACAATAATTATTGAACTGTATTACTTTAAAAAAATAAACATTCTTTCCCATAATAACATTGGCGAACTATACAATGATACCAATTCTTATTACAATTTTTGTGACAAATGTTGCAATTTGCTCAAGCCAAGCACTCCTAAAGGATTAATTTGGAAATGTCAACGTACTACTGTTCACACTAACAACACTAATCTTCTTTCCGATTTAATATATGATCCTTTTTTCTGGTGTTTCAATTGTATTACATGCCCATTATTTGGTGTGGAAAAATGCTTATGTGATGAGATAATGTAAATATTAGATTATGTTTTTGTCTTTTGTAAATAGATTACTAAAATTATGCTAAAAAGAATTATGTCTTGTAAAATAGAATAGTGAAAAATGTATTAAATAATCATAGAAAATAAAAACATAATATGTCATTCTGCCTTTTTTTTCACCTATAATGTTAAAAACATTAAAACATAAATAATTTATATAGAACTGATTTGTGAGATAAACATAAAATAAACAAGTTTTCTTTTTGAAATAATTGTTTTATTATGACTACCTTATTGACAACAGAATTAAATACATAAAAATACACAAAGTATTGAATATCAAAAAATATTTAAGTCTTTAGCTAGATATTATAAAATGTTTGCCCCACGACTTGGAAGCCATCTCGCAGCTCAAAAACAATATTACAGTCCTTAAAATGTTTCAAGCTAAATATTATAAAAACTTAGCCCTAGTCTTGTATGCCATCTCACGGCTCAAAAACAAGATTAAAGTCCTTAGAATGTGTTTAGCTAAATATTATAAGTGTAAACATGAACAAAATATCAAAAAATATTAAAGTGTTTAGCTAAATATTATAAAATATTAGCCCTAGTCTTGGATGACAGTTCACGGCTCAAAAACATTATTAAAGTCCTTAAAATGTTTCAAGCTAAATATTACACATCTTAGCCGCATGCCTCGCATGCCATCTCCCGGCTCAAAAAAAATTTTTTTTCCCTGACAAATTTCAACCTTATATTTTCAAGCTAAATATTATAAAACATAGCCGCAGGTCAGGCATGCCCATCTCGCGGCTAACAAATATTCTTTTTACCTTAAATTGTTTTCAAGCTAGATTTTTCAAAACGTAGCAGCATGCCTCGCATGCCATCCCGCGGCTCAAAAATATTTTTTTCCCTGGTTAAAAATCAGATGGGGGTCTCATCGTAATTTTGTAGCCGCGCGCCAGACCCCTGCCTTCGGGCGTAAATTCATAAGTGCCTGGGGCTCAAAAAAAAATGGACCTAGAATCACCTAATTACATCTACTCATTATTATTACTGTTTATTTATTTATTTTATTTATTTAGTGGCAAATTTTGTCCTGGGCTTGCCTTTTGGCCAGCCTTTTTTCCTTCTTCAGGGAGGGTGGTCGGAAGTGCTTCCACCCTCCGATTCAGAGGCCTCTATGTCCGTCCCCTGCAGCTTCCATTGCTGCTTCGGAGAGCGGACACCCTGGCCAGAGGTCAGTTCTTTAGCGGACTTGATGTTTCCCACCCTCGCAATTAAAATTGGTGGGGGTGGCAACGTCAGTCCACCAATCCTTTTCCTCCTAGGGGAGCGTTTTGGTGGATTAACCACCTTCCACTCCCCTTCGGAGGAGACTGTTTTCTTAGGTGGGAGTGATCCCACCTTTGTGTCACTCCCACTATCTGTGGGAGTGATTGTTGGTAGCCTTTCAGCTACCGGTGCTCTTTGAGAAGCATTTTGTTTGGGTGGTGGGTTTTCTCCCACCTTTACAATAGTTCCCCTCATGGCCGGGGAGGAGCCATTTATTGATTGCCCCTGATTATTTAAAGGGACAGGGATAAAATTTGCCACTGACGGGGGTGCCTTCATTTTCTCTGCATAAGAAACTTGATTCGCCACATAATATTTACTTTCAACAATTGCCTTTGCCTCATGATAAGGCAATTGTTGAAGAGTTTTTACTTTCTGAATTTCCTTTTCTTTTGTTAAAATCGGGCACCCCGAGGATCTGGCATTATGTTCACCGCCACAATTTACGCAAATTATAGGCGATGTGCATTCACCTTCATGTTTTATTTTCCCACATATACACACCGCTTCTGTAGCCTTACACCTGGTGGAAGTGTGCCCAAACCTTTGACATTGGAAACACCTCATGGGTGAAGGTATGTACGGGCGCACTTTCAACTTGTAAAAGGCAGCGTCTACCATTTATGGCGGCTTTGGGCGGTCAAATGTGAGGATAAGGGAGGCAGTATCCACTAAGGTTCCTTCCTGCCGCCGCTTAATCCGTCTTACCTCCACCACGCCCTGGTCTGCCAGACCCTCTTTTATATCATCCAAACTGCTGTTTAAGAAGTCCCGACAAGTGATCACACCTTGAGAGGTATTTAACCGCTTGTGAGGACCAGCTTCTAAATCGGCATCCATATTATACTTCTGTAAGTTTAAGATGGCTCTTATCTGGGTGCGACTGTCCGCTTCAATACAGATAGAGCCATCGTTAAGCTTCCTAATACTCTTGGTTTTTCCCAAAGTACTTTTAATGAATTTGAACAGTTTAAAGGAGCATTCGTTCGTGAATGAACCTTCCTTCTTTTTAACAACAAAAAATCTACCCCAGTTGTCTTCATCAAAATCAATAAATTTATTTCCTATCTCGTTTCCTGTCTCATTAAATTTCCGGTGGCCGCCCTTGGCTTTCTTCTCGGCGGGGAAGAAGGGCTATAAGGTTGCAGTGTAAACTGCATCCCAGATATTTTTTCCAAAGATTTGTCCATGTCCACGCTAGGTCTTTTGCCAGTGAAATCCGAGGTCGATGAGGGATTTGTAGGTTGGGGAATAGGAGAGATGGGAGTAGAAAAGGACTGAGTTGGATTAGGGTTAGGGATGGGGAGAGGGTTAATTGGAGTAGGAAAAGGATTTGGGTTCAGGAGCTGTGAGTTGGTGGGCAAGGCCCAGTAAAATCATTATTATTTTCCATAATAATTGATTTAATTCATCGAGGCACGTGGTCCCGCCTCCTCGGACGATCAAATGCACCCGGTTACTATCCGGGTAGACCTCGATATAGTCGGGTGCCGCGGAAGACAGCGTTCCAATACCGAAGCATCGACCCGTGCCCCCGCGACCCCCCTCCTAACCCTAGGAACCGCCTGAGGCGGAATTCCTTAGCCTTCCTGGGGTCGGGCTAACCCCCAGGTAGAGCTCTCAGGTGAAGCCGAGGCCGAAACATGTGTTGGGATCGGACGCCCGCAGGTCGCCGTCTCCCTCAATGCCCAGGATCCTCTTTTCCACCCTAGCCCCAAAGCCTCGTGCCGGCAAGCACGAAGGAGAGGTATTTATACTCCGAGCTCTCAACGAGTGCGTGTCCTTGTTCATGCAGTGTGTGTGGTCGTCTGTAAAGTGTCGAGGGTTCAGGTGTGAGTGAGTGTGTGTGGTGGGGATCTCAAGTTTACCTGTGGGTGCGCTGTACCCAAATAGTTGCACACATCAACTACCTCTGCAGGTCCTATGTGCAGGTCTCTACGAAAGAAAAATTATTTCGAATTATCAAATTATTTAAATTGGTTTTATCCAGAATATTCGGATTCGCTTTAACTACATACATAAAGGCATTTCATTTTTATTGAAACATTATTGCAGGAAAGTTGAGTTCTGGAGGAGCTACAGCGTTCCTCTAAATTATGGTGTTCCATACAATGTATGGTTCTATCACCCGTACACTCATTAAACTCGTAAGCAACATAAACAGCATTGCTAAAATACCAGATTTAAATAGCATCGTTGTAGCGGTTATGCATGTTTATAGAACAGGTTTACCGAATACTTTGGATTTTTCTAGAAAACCGTTCTCAACGATTTTCTTTAAACTTGGAATGGAAAGTGCACTTAAATGAACCTGTCACTTTTATTTCAAACAGTTAGCCTGAAAATTTGATTTTAGGGAGGTTCTGGGAAATCTGTGACAATTACAAATGTTATTGGGGTTTGATCTAGGCGCCATTCATTCAAATACTACCTGCAATGTGCTAAGAACCAACATGTATCCATCTAAGTATATTTATATTTAGGATAACTCATCATTATTGAATAAGTACTCCATGTTTGAAGAAAACTTGTCCATTACGATTGTACCGACTATTCTTTTAAGCTTCCTAAAAAAGCTATAATGTTCATTACCTACATTTTCAACTCCGTTCTTCGAACCACTCATTTCCCAGTATTATAGAAATTTTCGTCTATCCAAATGATTCTATAACACATATAATCCTTCTTCTTACCGACCTATCAGCCTCCTTCCCATTCTTGGAAAGATCCATGAAAAACTCCTTATTAAACGCCTTTACCATATCCTAGAACCACTTAATATCATTCCCAATCACCAACTTGGCTTCAGACCCTTTCACTCCTCCATTCAACAAACTCATCGCGTTATAGATACCATCGCCTCCGCCCTTGAGAGCAGACATTACTGCCCAAGTATCTTTTTAGATATTGAGCAAGCCTTTGATAGGGTATGGCATGAAGGTCTTTTGTCAAAGCTCAAAGGCATCTTTCCAAACTCCTTTTATCTCATCCTAAAATCGTACCTTACAGACAGATTTTTTCAAGTCTATGAAGGCATTTCTCCCTCTTCTATTTTCCCAATCCACGCAGGAATTCCTCAAGGGAGTAATCTTGCACCTTTTCTATTCCTAATATACACAGCTGACATTCCCAATCACCCAAACACTTTAGTCTACACATTTGCTGATGATACCGCAATCCTCTCCCCGAACCTGGATCCTGTCAAAGGTTCCCGTGCTGTTCAATCCCATCTTACATCCCTCAGTTCTGACTTTAAAGTGGAAAATTAAAGTAAACATTTGTAATGCAAATATGTAGTGTTTACTCTAAATCGCAAAACTCTTCCTCCAATTTACCTCAGTGGAATACCTATTCCACCTGCTGACCATGTGCGCTACCATGGACTATTCTTGGACAAAAGACTGACCTGGAACCCTCACACACGGCTCAAGCGCTCCGACGTCAAAATACGTTTTAGAGTTCTCCCCAAACTTCTTGGCAAATGCTCAAAATTATCGCTCTCCAACAAAAGACTCCTTTACATCTCCTTACTGAGACCACTATGGACTTTCGGACTGCAACTGTACGTAACTGACGTACTGAACTGCCAAGCGTTCTGATCTGAACCGCATCCAAACCATCCAATCCAAAATCCTCCGCCACATTACTAACAGTCCTTTCTATGTATCCAACCTTACCCTCCACACAGATCTCAATATTCCTTTCGTCAACACTCTGGCTAATACCCTTTATAACAGATTCCACAATAAGCTCCTATCACACTCTAATCCTTTAGCCCAAGCCCTCACCTCACATTCCCTCGCCGGAAATCCTCAACGACGCTTAAAGCGCTGTTGGCCTCGCAACCTTTTAAACAGCTAGTGGTAGTCATCGAATGATCAAGTCAATCAAGTCAATCAAGTCATTGTAATTATTTCATAGCTTATTTACTTATTGTAAAAATAATTACAGTTGTAAACTTCAAATAAAGAGTTGACAAATAAAAATAAAAACTTTTTCTTGCAATAGACAATACAATCTTTTTTTCTGTTTTTATAGTCTTTTGTTGGAGAGGGATGAGGGATGTAAGATGGGATTTTCTGTTTTTATAGTCAGGACTGAGGGATGTAAGATGGGATTGAACAGCACGGGAACCTTTGACAGGATCCAGGTTCGGGGAGAGGATTGCGGTATCATCAGCAAATGTGTAGACTAAAGTGTTTGGTTGATTGGGAATGTCAGCTGTGTATATTAGGAATAGAAAAGGTGCAAGATTACCCTTGAGGAATTCCTGCGTGGATTGGGAAAATGGAAGAGAGAGAAATGCCTTCCGATTGGGAAATGGAGTCCGACAGGAACTTACCTGTCAAAATTCCACAACCGGAAGTACCACTTTACTGAATGAATTTTTAGTTTTTTGCAATTTTTTCAAAAATGGCTCAAACGATTAAACTTCCCATATTAACTATCAACGTATCAAGAACTACAACTTGAAACATTTCTCTGGAAAAATTCATTTAAGGGAACTTTTGGGGTGGGATGGAGTTATGTCTTCTTCCAAAGTGCTATTTTAATTAATTATATAATTGTATCATCTAAATAATTAAAAAGCATTAAATGTTTTGCCAATATTCCGAGTTTGCAAGAAATCGGTTGACCGGAAGTGCTTTTTCTACTGAAGTCATTTCGGTTATCTGAGATTTTCTCTATAGAACACCGACGGATTTCATTAAATTTGTTACATTATGAATACAGAGACTTGTCACTTTTGTTGGGAACCTTTTTTCCAGAGAAAGTTCATTTAAAGAAGTTTGGGAGGGGGGGGGAGTGTATGATTGCCTCAAAAAAGTCATTTTATTATGTTGATTCTCCAATTGATATAAAATTGAAGTCGAGCCAACATTTAAATAAAAATTGTATGTTTGACGAACATCGGTCACTTAAATCTTGTGATAGAAATCGTGGGAGAGAATTAAGGAACTTTCCTTTACGCTCACACTTCATGTACTTTATGCTTCACATTCTGACGCGTTTGCCATATTTGTTGTTTAGGAAAATGCTGTGTGGATTAAGTGAAGTAATGCCTGTTTTTGCAGGCGGGCTTAAACTCCAACTACCAAATTAGTGGACGGTGGCGGAAGCATCTACTTTATCACTAACATTTTCTAAACGATTACAAAGTTTGCTCTATATATTATTTGCATTTTAAAGAAAAAAATTGAGGAATGCTCAAAAACTCACTTGGTAGAAAAGATCGGATGCTGCTTCTGTCGGAAGATCTTAATTGAATCACCTCTGCAGAAGGTGATCTAGAATTTTTGGTCGAAGGCGATTCTTCTTCTTTTTATCACTGTGTTTACATTTAAATTGCATTTTTCTTTTACTTTGACAGGATGATAATGCGTTAAACTGTGGATTAGGATACCACAGTGGGACACATAAGTGCAAATAGAGGTTATCAACTCCTAAATAAAGAAACTTATTAGTCGAAAAAAATTATTTCTGTAGACCACTTGCCTGTCGGTAAAGAAAATACGGTTTTTTACAGGAAAATTTCCCATGGAGGGTGTTAATATAATCTAGACCTAGACGCTATATTTATACAATCTCAATATTTGCATGCCAAATTATTCAGTTAAACCATGTCTATGCAAAATAAAGTATACAGTCTGTAATGGGGTTTCCAAGGTTACCTCTTTTTAATATGTAATGAAAAAATTGTGAAAAGATTTAATATAAGTGGTATTTTCTGAAAAAACTGCCAACGTTACTCGCACTGAATTTAATGATAAATTGATTAAAAACCTGATATATTACTGATATCCTTGTAGATGATAGTAAATGAAATTTTACAAAACTTGGTTATAGAATTATTAATATCTAGTGGAACCGAACATTGTGCCGAAGGCTGCCTCTCAACCAAAAATCAATTTTCTAATGAAAAATATTTCATGGCATAAATGTCAAATCTTATGAAAATCACTAAAGTCGTTAGCTGAGAAAGTCTAGGTAACTGGAATGAAAAATAATGATTCAATAAAAAGTGATGCTTTCCTTTTTCATGGATTTTGACGGAAACCTTCTTGTGATTATTTGACGAATCCCTAGCAAAGTATGACAAGTTTAAATTTGCTGCGATTTTTTGTTTTGTTTTAAAGGTATGGTTATAATTTTTTTCATCACCCTAGAGCCCATGTTATAAAACTAGGTTTTACATTGCTTAGGTAAAATTCCGCTGAAAACACAATTTGATAAACCTGACTGGATCGTAATGTTCCCATCTTAAGGAGGGTTCAAATAAATACTCTAGAGGTGAGTGATTTGGGTTGTACTTTTGTTCTGCAACTACAAACTTTTGGCGTGTCTGCGTACCAACTTTTCTGGAATAAACAGCAATTATATATTGTTAATACTTGTAATCAAGTGGGCTGATTGTTGTTGGTTGCAGTAATGCTGCCCTAGCAGTCGGTCTGGAGAAATGTACAGGTTATTGAGATGGCTGAGGCCTGGACAGTTAACCTCTATACTTCTTCTAGACCACTTTCAAGCAGAATACAGCTGATATACACTATATTGTCACCACCACATGTTTATTACAGTTAGCAATGCCACGGAATCTAGTATTTAGGTCATCGCTTACAAGTATGAAAAGAAAGATTTATTAGTTAATATCGAGAACTTTCTACGAAGTCAGATTCTTAAAATTTCCTATTATTTAGAAACTTATTCTAACTTGTTCTATTTACAAAATATTTCAAACAAAAGTGATGTCTAAATGCGTGGTTAGTGTAAGAAGTATCGTAGCCACAATAAAAATTAAAAAAGGACACCATTGTGTAAAGATGCACGTCTGGATCACGGATATTGGTTAAAATCTTTGTATAGGAGTTCATGGTGGTACTTAAACGGAATATCAAGTCTGATCATTCTGTGATTTGTCTTTTTGTCACATTTTATTGACAAAAACACACTCTATATATATATATATATATATACATGCACTCACATACATATCTCTTTTCTAAAATAAAATAGACATAAACAAATAAACCTTATTGCCACGCTACAGACACACAATAACAAAGCATGGCTCAAGCAATAGTTACCTAACTAGATTTCACATTAAACAATCATCAGCATCTCCCGTCAACCAAATTTATCAATAGCACAAACCATACCATCAAATAATACATGAATTCCCTCTAACAGAACGTCAAAGATCAATATGGATTGGCAAATTCATACTATCGCAACAAACAGCCACCACAAAAAAAAAAAAAAACCTAAGAACTAGTGACAAAATGGAACTTTGAAGATTTCCATAGATTAGTTAACAAAATACCCTATCGTTCAATTACACAAAATAATCCGCTGTAAATTTCTTAATTTCTTTTCATTTACATTAATTTATACTTGATATGTTTAAATACTTTATGTAATGTGAATTGTATTGCATGTAATATATTAATGGAGCATTTATATATATACATATATATATACAACATATATATAAAAACACACACACACACACACACACACACATCAACACAGAGTGAGTATGTGAGAAAAAAAGATAGAAAGAGACAGAGTGAGATAGATCAAATGTATTTTTGGTTCATCAATAGGAGTCATAAAATAATAAATCATTAAAAAGTTATACTATAAATTTAATCATTAAGTGCTGTTCATTATAATATTTAATGTGTTCACTATCTGATAACAATTACAATTTTTTTTGTTTTATAGGTAAGGAGGACATTCTAATAATCAGTGCCGTGCAGCGGTGAGTCGTTCAATTATCTTTTGATTATATTCCATACATTTTTTTTTTCTTTGTTCTTTCTTTTAAATTGAAAATGATTTAGTTTGTCTTATGGTAAACTTCAGTACCACAAAGTTATAAGAAAGCTCACTTGACTTACAGAGAATAGAGTATCGCCAGGTCGTTTGTTTCTCTTTACTCTCTACACAATACAGGTGATCATTACAAAGCACAGCACACTGCCTTTAACAAATATTATGTGAATTTGGCTGGCCTTTAGAGATCACCAGTTTTTGAGCGCAACATATCGGCTGCTGGACGTAAACTTAAAGTAAAATGAAATGTTCACACGCAGCTAAACGACCTCAAAAAAGAGACCAATACCGAATTCAAAAAAAAAACATTGAAATTGGTGCTGATATGGCAAAAAGTAGAATTAAAGAACGTTTCACACGTCGCTATTTTTTTAGAGCTTTAGTGATCGGTTGGAAAAATTAGCTCAATATTATTATTCAGTTTGTGTAGAGAAAACTACACAATCATCTGCTTCTCTATTTTTATATTAGTTAGAGAATAATGTACGGGATTTCCAGTTACTAGTCAAGCATGCTACCACTGAGCTAATCCCACCCTTCAAATTATTATTATTTTATTTAGAAAGAGGAAAAATAAGTTTTAAGACACTTAGTGTATGGACAGAGAGTGTAAGGTAGAATGATGGACTGGAAAGGAATAAAGTGTGTGTGTGTGTGTGTTCGTTGTATGTGTAGCGTAGAGACAGTGGGAGGAAGGTTCTCCATCTTCAGCAATGTTATCAATATCCCGTTTATAAGCGAATACGACATCCTGTATGCAAAGGGCTGTCGGTTGCTGCCAGAACGTTGGCAATGGCAGTCATGCCTATGTGCGGCACGTATTATAGGGAAACATTGTAAACTCTGCGTGCTACACATCACAAGTAAACCCTCTGCATTTACACACACACATATATATATAAAATATATATATGCCTACACGCACATTCACACAAATATAGCCGACGACTTCCTTCTTCTGAATTCTGCTTCCCCCCCACACCCCATGCCTAATTATAAAGGATAATGAATTATTTTTTTTTTGTTCAGAAATGCTCTTAAAATGTAATATCAACTAATTTTAATATCTTTATTTTATTTTTTTATATAATTCTTCTGGAAAACTTGGTGAAGTTTACTTTTTAAAAAGAGAAAGTTTACTGTGTCAACAAAAACCGGGCCAAAGTTTCCAACATTTGAGAACACGATCACTAATGAAAAAATGAAAACATTGACGTAAATTAAAATTGGCCGCTCTCACCTGGGGCGTAGTCAAACTGATCGCGGTTTACTGGTAGTTAGTTTAGCCTGGATTACCGCCAGGGTGGCACTTCTCTTCATCGCTAAAATCTCTTTTAAATATTACCGTAATTTTTATTATTTTTCATTCCAATTTAGTTTTGTAGGTTGATATACATTAATATAATTCAACTTATACTGATATTACTGTATAGATTACCGATGTAATATCAGTATAAGAGTTAAAAGAGTGTATAAAAAAAAGTGTATGAAACACTCAGCCAACTTTCTCTTACTGCAGTTAGAAAAATTGTAATTGAGATATTGTTTTGAAACTTATAATTTATTAAATGTTTGTTTTCAGTTATATATCAATGGGAGAATCTAATCTCAATAAAGTGACTTTTATAGAGAAAAGTATAACCTCCTCTCACCCCTCCTCACAATACTTCATTAAATGAATTTCCCGTAACAAAGTTTCAAACAAAAGTGATCTTTATGTTAACAGTTAATGCACCAAATTTAATGAAATTTGTCCTTGTTTTCATGGAGGTGACCTCGAAACGTGTATTTCCGCAACTTGCACGCAACATCCTTTGACTGCAGTTACTACAATTCTAATTCACAAATTTTCCTCAAACATAGAAGCTTATTAAACTTTAAGAGTTGATCTTGACTTTACAGGTAAATTATGACATTTGTTGGATATTAGGAGGCAAACTACCATTCATTTTGATTATATCGTAACGCCACAGCAAAATTTGTACTGTCAGCTTAGAGTTATAGTGTAGATAACAGTTTCCACCCAAACACCAGAAAATTAATTTTTCCGGAGAAAATGTTGGCGAAAAGTTACCAATCAACAAGGGGCAATAAAAGAGTCAATAGAAGCTCATACTACTAAACAAATTAGTCATTATTTTCGCCAGTTTTATTTCAAAAACACTTTGGGAAAATAGTCAGTAATTTGTTTGTAATGTGATTATTAATTACCTCACTAACACTAATATGATACTAAAAGCTTTGTAATGTATATTGAAAAGTTTTCACCCACTTAGTGGTTCCACTTTCATTATATGTAGTGAATTACAAATCCTCCCCTCAAACAAAAAACGGGTGAAGGAACAGTTTTAGACGGCATCCGCTCAGGGAGTTAGTTGGAAAAGGGGTATGTTCAAAGTGAAAAAGATCGCATCTCTATGGTTTTGGTAAATCAAAGTTTTGCCACAGTTTCAAGTTTAAGGTATTACATGTTTCACCATTGGCACATCCGAAACCACAATGAATCCGAAATAAATCCTTCCTGTCAACGGCTAACTAACGTCCGGTCTACTGGAAATGTAACCTCATTGAGTCATTCCAATTTTCTCGGATACCCATTCATTAAAGTTGGCATAATTTCCCACTATTTTTTCAAGATAATTTTTTGGTGTCTGCCAGTCAAGTTTTACGTTGTTTTCCTCTCAGTGCCACTTCCATGCATTGCCAAAATTCAATTTTAAAGAAAATCATTTAGCCGAAAATCGACTTATCGAACTGAAACGTATTTATTTTAACGACTGCAACGATTTTCATTTAACATACAATGCTAACTGCACATACGTAGGCCTAATATTTGTATATAAATCATTCTTCCCCAAATAAGTTGATTTTAGGAAAGTTCTGGAGGAGACTGGCGACAGGCGTAACTGGAGGCGACTGGCGATAGGCGTAATTCTTTAGCGCTCTGTCTGAACTGTCACTTCAAGTTTTGTTTGGATTGGTGCACCCAGAGCTATAAACTGTAGAGAGCTCATGTGTGCCAATGAGTGACAAGAACCAACTTTGAAGGAAAATTTGAAAGTTATAATTGTAATAAGTGTAAGTGGGTGAGATTCATACCACATTAGTTTTTTACTTTCTACTTCAAATTGTTGTGTGTTATCTGTCTGTGGGGTGTCAGTTAATGCGATTAATTGACAATTTGATATAATTTTTACATTTTTTATACGCTGCAATGATTGTGAAGTGTATGTGTGTTTATCAATATGTGTATGTATATATTTATTACATTAGCGATTATGTTTATGATTTATAATGGCTCTATTATGCTTCATGCCAAGCAACACAAGGCGCATTATTCGGTTGATATTATTAATTGAATATATTCAGCATGAATAAGGGCCTTCCATTTATGGTGAACATTAAAATTGTAACATAATTTCACCCTGAAACAAAAGGATCTACTACTCTATGCTATATAACACACACACACAAACACACACACACACACACACATACATATATATATATATACATCACTCAGGCTGGAGTAATCTCACCCACACACATAAGCACGGAGAAGCAACAGCAATCTCTTTGTTTATTTTCACTTTGAACTTTACATTATGTAAAGTATGTAATTTTATCTTTGGCTTCGTTTTTCTCATCCCTGTGTTTAATTATTCACTTACAACGTTCAGTAATATATCCACATGAAGAACATTTGTTTATAAACTTTGCTTGTCTATAAAACATGTAAATTTAATTGCATTTAATATATTTTCTTACTTTTAGCAGTAAAGCATACAGATTTCATGTTCTATCTTTTAATTAATTAGCAAATTAATATAAATTGGAAGACATTGTTGGTTCTATATTAAGATATCTTAGAAGCCACATTTATATTGTCCTTCGCAACAAGACCTAACAAAATTTAATGGAAGAACGTAACCTATAATTAATCGACGCGGTCATATTTCCCAGCTCCCTCAGGAACATTAAAAATCATTTCCGTTAAAAAAGTTTTCATTCGATATGTTGCACTCAATAAAGTAATTTCTATTTTCTCATAGTGGCTTAATGTCCATCTACCACAATAGATGTCACGGACGGAGGCGGAAGCTCATATTTTACTAATAACATTTATTAAACGAATATAAATTTAGTAGTTTCTGCGGAGGATTCGAACTGGAGACTTGGGGGATCCAAGTTACAAGTCGATGCTCATAACCAAATCAGCCTTTTCCGTGAAATCAAAATACTATATTTAAAGAGAACTAAAGAAAACTGTTGAGTAAAAAGGCACTTCTGTTTAATCGATATTTTCAAACTCGAAATTTCGATAATATGTAATTCTTACTTATTGTGCATTATTTAAGTGTTAAAACTATTTGTTACTGAAACGACATTTTAGAGGAATTCGCCCAGAAAAATGTTTCAAATCATAATGAATATGTACAAAGTTCAAAGAAAATCGTTGGCGTAGCGATAGGACTTTCGTGCGATTTTGCACGATGCGATTTCGTGCAAATCGCAACTTTGCGATAGGACTTTCCTTTAAAGTGCCAAGTTTAACTGCGAAATAAAAGTGATAAGCCTTATTTAATGAATAGTAAGATTAAAAATTTCAAAATTCAATAATTATTTTTAATCAGATTTTGCTGGCTCTGTTTTCTGGAGAATAATTTACTATTTACTTGGCTAAATAGTAAATTATTCTCCATTTTATAAATATGGTTGGCCCATATTTTATAAATTGATTACAAGAACAAAACAACCTTTATGAATATTAACCATTAATAATTGTAATTAGGTAATGAAATTAAGTTATGGTGTTGAAATTGTTATTTATTAGCAATGTTCAATCAAATATTTGGATTAGTTTTAATAAACGAAATGTTTTGCAACACATGGCTTTATTAATTAGTTAGTAATATTACATTTACCATTAAATAATAATACTAAAATAATAAGTAATGAATGGATATTTGGTTATAGTTTAATGAATTCACAACGGGTTTAGAAATTAGGCCGCAGTTTTAAGGAATGTTGTCTAGATGCGTACTTCTTGTCGGAAATGGGCAATCCTTGTTATTGGTCAAGCAAATTGTAGATTTTTTTTCAAAATATGCATTTACTCAAATAAAAAATAAGAAAAATGGAGACGGAACACTCACACGAGTTTCTTTTATCGCACTAACACTTACTACTTACTAGCTTACTACCTCACTAACACTACTTACTACCTTACTATCACTAACACTAACACTACCTTATTGACTAATTTACTTCAAACTTGGAAATGTTACTAAACGTCTAGTTGGGGTTAGCGATGCACGTTAGTATAGGTGCTGGTGTAGAGTCGTCATCTTGATTCTTAGGACATAATAACCGCTAACTGAACGTGACCAATCCCCCTGCTGATTTCACGGACAACACACAGAGATCTCACATCGTCTCTAAAATCAATTAAATAATTTGTTTTAAACATTTCAAGTAAAACTGATAAGTTTGTATATGTGCATTTCAAAGAAAATTTTTGCAGCCATTTTGGTGTGAAAAAGAAGAGAAAAGACATTCAATAGTTCGTACTTGCATTGACTTCTTTTGATCGAAAGCTTCTTGTCGGATGTGACGATGGTACCTAAACGGAAATATAAGATGTCGTATTGCGGAAATTTATCGTTAACTAAACATTTCGTCCACAAACATGTACCATTCGCTAGTAACAACAATACTTTCTTTTTCGGTTCTACAAAACGAATATTTCTAGTAAAAATTTAATTGCGAAAATTTGATATGATCACAATACCATCCCCCCCCCCTTACAGATATAACAGAAAGTAATAATATCTTGTGAAATAGTCATAAATATTACTCTCATTCAACCACCATTTTCTTAGATTTTAAAATGTTCAACAGATTCACTAATCTTTGATATTGTAAAAATGATTTCGAAAGTCATAGATCGATGAGTTATAAATCTATGGTTAAGCAAGCTAATTTACCAAAAATGAAGAAAACTGTTGGAGCCGTTTTCAAATTGGAAAGCAAAAACTAATCTTTGATATTGTAAAAATGATTTCGAAAGTCATAGATCGATGAGTTATAAATCTATGGTTAAGCAAGCTAATTTACCAAAAATGAAGAAAACTGTTGGAGCCGTTTTCAAATTGGAAAGCAAAAACGTTTAGTATACGTTTGACGTATTCTGTGGTATTCTGTTGGACGTCTTACAGCCGAAAACTTAGTATCGAATACCCTAATAAATCCAGACGGATATCAAGTTTGAAGTTACATTTTTTTACACTCTCAAAATATGTATTTTTCAATTTCGATTTTGAACATCTGAAAAGAATGGTTTAATTCCTTTTATAGCATGAAAGAAACTACCGACGCAGACTTGGTTTAAATTTCCGTGATTTTTTTCGTTTTTGAAATATTTTATTTTCACAGAGACCTAGGTATACCTAGCTGACTCACCTGAAGCAAAGACTCAGGCAAACAATTATAGATTTTAGCGGCCATATATAGTGGGCTTTTTCCAACTTTCGAAGTCCGATGTGCACGCACCTCCAATAAGTTGTTTTGCCTTGTCGTAATGTTATGTAGTTCCCCTCTACGCCGGAACTTATTTGGATGCTCTAGTACAAATACGGCACATTTAAGGATATAGCAGCAGGGTAGTGTTAGAAAGCCTAATCGCGGAAATAGTTCGCGACAACTTGTATCCTTTCTTGCATATTATTCTAACTACCTTCTTCTGATATTTAAACACATTCACCGCTAGTGGCGCGCTCCCCCACAACATTATGCCATAAGTCATGACTGAATAGAACCGCGCATAGTAAGCCGTCTTCAGTCCTTCAATGCTCAGTACGTCAGTCAGTCGTTTCATCAAATAACACAGTCTACTTAATTTCTCACATTTTTCCTCAATTAAGGCACATAATTTAATTTAGTATCTAGTATTATACCTAGATAGCGCACCGTGCGTACCTTTTCTTCTTTTAGTGAGAAGATTAATTCCTGTGTTTTTGACGCGTTCATCATTAAATGATTTTCCGCACTGTATTTAGCCAACCGGTTTATCGCTAATTCAGCATGTTTATTGCATTCCATGGGGGTACCTAACTCACATAGGTATACCTAACTCACATAGTTATACCTAACTCACATAGGTATACCTAACTCACATTGGTATACCTAACTCACATAGGTATACTTAACTCACATAGGTATATCTAACTTACACACAAGCACACATAAAGAGAAAGAGAGAGGGACAAACAAGTGCTCTAATTCAGGGGTTCTCAAAAAAATGTAATTCCGTTAAAAGTTAATTGTAAAAATTTGACACGCTCAGTACTTGCTCTGTCCGCAGTAAGGGAAAGTAAAAACATTTCCTTTAGAACCAGCAATTCCAGGAGTACCTTTCGGTTTTTTTGTTTCAGTTGGTTCTGATTTCCTAAAAAAACGACTATTCTTTGAGAACCAGCAAGTTGTATGGACAGTATTAATAATGTAATATTTGATTGTATTGTTCACCTAATAAATCGGACCATAACCTTAAAGAAAAATAGCCTAAGCTCATCCACAGACATCCTGTTCCGACCAAAGGTTTTGAATCTAATTTCCTTATAACCTAAGCAATCTGCCATAAGATGGGTAGGTTTTCTTTCTCTGCCTCTCACTCTACAAATGAATCTGCCATGAGCTTCATTAGGTGGAAGTGTCTCCTTAAACCACATGGCCTATAAGAGATCTAACCAGATGACCTAGAGAGGTCCGTGAAAGACATATCGACCCCCAATGAGCGACTTAGACTGCTGACAACCCACTGAGCTCATCAATAGAGATGAATGCTGTAAAACTGTCCATGACTGGAAGTTTCATAAACATTGCCTAAAGAGACTTACACCAATAGCAGGCACGAAACCAAATTAGGGAGGCGCCTAATTTGGCAAAAGTATCCACTTCATTCTCGAAAATTCCCATATGACCTGGTACCCAGATTTCAAGGAAAAAAGCACTTCCAGTCTACTAAATAAATTATATTTTGATGGCGGTCATGAATTGGCACTTTAGAGGATAACCATATTTTTTAAACAAAATTGTATGTAATCTATAAACTAAATTGTACATTACATTAGCCTCGAACATTTTGTTGCGATGATGGTACAAACTTACAAACAACAATTCTGACACCAATTTACATGAAAATAAATGCTTAAACTCGACATGCAATCAAAACAGACATGCAAAACAATTATTTCCATAGTCAATATTTTGTCAATATTTAAGAAAAGTGATGCGAACGTTTAAGTATATAATAGTTTCTATAAAGCCTACTACATTTTAAGCGCAGATAATTGTAACTAAGTTTGCTTAATAAAGAGAAGGAAAATGAAGTGCTATAAGGAGCAAGGCAGAGAAGAAAAATGTAGAAGAAGGACCCAGTTAGTGGGCAACTGCAAGAAAATGGGGCCAACTTTGCGACGAGAGAAATTGTGCCCGGGGGAACATTATAAAGATGCCTTGGACCGACGTGCCCCCTCGCTAAATGAGTCAGCCTGTAGCAATTTTCTTATTAATATTTAAATTGTATCAAGTCTTTGCAGCATGTCTGCTAAGTAAGGCACCAGAAAAAAAAAAGGAATGGTAATAATAAAAATGAAAAGAAAGAAGGAAAAAAAGGAGTGCAAGACCGAAGTGACGTCCTTCTCTCGCAGCCAACGACCAGCCTCCTTCTTTAGAACAGTTAAATGGACTTCACTGGTGCTCCACTCCCAGTCGTTAGACTGCGTTCCTTTATCTCGACTTATCTCCTTCCCCATCTACCACTAAATGAAATATAATTGGAGCTCTCGTTCTCTTTATTTTTTTTTTATTTTTTTCTAACGAACTGTTTTATTTTTGTCTAGATGGTGGGGTACGCCATGTTGTCTACACTATCTGAGATAATGTTCACCATAGCAAGGGTTTTATTTCTATCAAGAGCCAGATCTTCATCACAGCCTGGTTTATCTACCTTATGTAGAAACATTGAGTTCCATTTGTTAAAGTTTCTATCACATTTTACATGGACAAAGTGTTAGATGGAGATTATATAATGTACGTTTTATTGAAAAGGCGATAACTAAATAACCTACTTCTTAACAACAAGTGTAATTATAAAATTTTCGAACTACTAATATAGACGTTAAAAACAAAGACTAACGAAAAGCAGTGGAGCTACCTGACAGATTTGGGTTTGTATAACTGACCGAGGATTTGTATAACTGATTCTTTTACTTGCTAAGAGGGGAGTCGACTAATTTCTCTTAAAACGTCTTATAGAGGCATAGAGGAGCTATGGCATTTATCTGGCGAGCTACTTAGATTTTAATGAACGGAGTCTAATATTTAACATTAAGTAAGTTACTTTCAGCTAAATGTACATCTATATTGGATCAAACTAAAATAAACCCTTCAATAATTTAGAACACAAGCCTTAGTTTTCAAAGCGCCTATTGAGTAAATAGCCTACATTCTTTATTATCAACAATTCTTCAAACTTATCTGCTGTTGACATTGATATACTGTTTGATATATTTCGTATATTGGGCAAGCCATTAAAAACTTTTCAAAAAGTTTTCAGGTCTGGGGTTATTACAAAGGGGTAATTCTCTTTCGAATTTATTAATAAGATTCCCACAATTCAAATCTAGCGATTTTCGAGTAATATTCATCGTTACGTTTGAGATTTAATATTGCTTCTGCTTCAAATGATTCACGATGGTTTTATGTATTTCTCTATTTTATTTATTATTCCTGTGGTAAATGATTGATGGTAGCTGTTGATATAGAAACAGTTTTTCCTCTCTACCATGCTCAATTTCTCCTTTAACTGCAACTTCTAATAAATAAATAAATATAAATCACTTATAAATAATTCAAGAGTTCAGATGAGAGGTTTGTGTTGTTGATATTGTCAATAAAAACTAAAACTATGTGTTGTTTACTGTTGACATCTCTAGATGACAAAACAAAGCTAAATCAATTATTCATGGATTTAGTTTAATATTATATACGCTGTCTGTCACGAAAACCATAGTGGAAAACATACATACACAAAGATCATTACTCACTAAAGTAAATCTTCTGTAAATGACATACGTGTTTATACGTATATGAGCTGGCCAAAATTGTGTTTTCTATTGCCTGCAAACTACCTTAGCACATTCTGGCATCCTGTTTTCTCTCAGTTATCTGGAGAGAGCGAGAGAGCGATCTATATATTGGGAAACACAAAAATCTCCGTAGAAGGAGTGCTGCCAAGCAGTGCTCGATATGTTAGGCGAAGGAGAGACACACCTGCGCTTGAAGTACGACAGAGGTAGTTGGCTTGCGGCCACGCCAACCCTCCAGCTGCCTCCAGACTACACCCTCACGCCCCGACACTCTTCAAACTACTAGTTGCCCGCCAATAAACCCCTCTCTATTGGTCACTTTCTCCGCTGATTTACTACTAACACCCCCAAAAAAACACTTGAATTCTATTTCTTTCGTTCCCATTCCAAAACATTAACTAAAAAATAAAATAAAAATAAAGTAATAAATAACAGGAATGATGTTATTGATGATCTTGAGATAAAATATCTTTTTATTTTTACTTATTGTCCAGAGAAATAATGGCCCAGAGTGACCTAAATAATGTTATTCTAGATTACTCGATAATAATACAATTAATGTGACTTTCTCGCAGACTAGCCTGAAGAAACAGTCGCTTGAGAAATGAAATAAAAATGTCTGATGTGAAACACTCACCCCAGAATTATTCTTACTCCTGCTCTTTTACTGTTATATATAAAATGTAAATTTTCATTAACATCTCTGATTTTATACATCATTGCATGCTTCTCTATTTTGGTTCTGACCGGTTTCGGATTCTCATCCATTCTAAGAGTAAGGTTTTCAATCAATTCGTATAGAAAGATGTCTTCAACACACTGGTTTGCGGTGGTGTATGGGTGGTTATGTAGGTGACGCAGTCCAGAAAGTACTAAAGGATACTAAATAGATGGACATCTACGCAAGAGTGTCACTTCAATTAATTATTGAGTTTCTCGCAAAACAAAAAAGGAATCAGGGTTATCTAATTGTTGTCTCACCACAGGCTTCACTCCTCCTATCTATCTATTAAACTATTCCTAATAATCCTATGTATATTCCAATAACATTTAACTACTAATTAAAAATTAAAAAAAAATTACATATATATATATATAAATATATTTGTATATATATATAAATATATTTGTCTTACTTCTTGTTCCCTTCACTACCAACGATTTCCAGCGGTACGTCCCCCTCCACTCACTGGTTTTTCCTCCTCAACCTTTCAGTGATAGTACACTCATAACTATAGACACGACCGAAGATGCTATAACAAGTTTTCCAAAACTTCTCTTACGTTAAGGTCTGTAATCTTGATGCAATTTTTCTACAGTATCTATGTAATTACCTTAATTTTTTTTTATAGAGAGCCCTTGAAGATGGCAAACAATGTTTGCCGAAACGTCGGGTTTTAAATAAAAAACACTTTAAAATTATTTGGTGTTTTTTTTGGAAACTTCCTGGTCGATAAGCCAACAATTAGATACCCCTAATCACTTCTAACGGCCAACAATTGCAACAATTGAAAAAAAAAGGAATTGAACAGATCTCTTGTAGATGGCTTCTGGACATGACCGTACTTTCGGAATGGCTTTTGAAGTCTCACAATCGAAAATTGTGTATAAAACTATTTGCAATAGGCGCACCTACAGGTAAAAAACCAGTTTCCTAAAACATCAACCAATGGATTTCCCCACTTTTTGAAAACCAAAAATTTTATAAAAAAAAAAAATAGGAGCTCCATATTTTCTGGTGTGTAACACACATATCATCATTTCTGATAGCATATCTCAACAAATATAATCTAGGATTAAATAAAATATTTGGAAAAATTTTCAAAAATTTTTTATTTGAATATTTGATAAGATGTTGACCGGTTTTGGAGGCATGATTTATATAAGATAGGCGTGGTCGACATGATTATTCTAAATTTCTGATTGGCCTAGCATATACCCATAATTCACACCTTCAATTCTATGATGTGATTGGTTAATGATTTATAGCTAATTATTTCTATGAATAATCTAGTTTTGAATTTTTCTACTACTTTTCTCTCCGTAGGTATTTTATAAATTATCAAATAGTGAAATAAAACTTTTTTTATCATAAAAAAGCAAATAATCAAGTTACTTTAACATAGTATTTACTGTTTTATATCATTAGTGTGATATATAAAGGAAAATCTCCGAGATTTCATTGCATTGTTGAAAAAGAAGGCAAAAGATAATTATGCACAAAGCCAAGATGTTTTGTTAGGCACCTCTATTTTGTATTTGGCTGTATATAATAATAGAACTATGTAAAACACCCACAGAAATTTATCATAACCTCTTACATTCCACCACAAACCAGAGTAGTGCCTGATATATATATAGTTGAAGTCATCTCTCTACACAAATTGATTGGATACCTTACTCTGAGAATGGATGAGATACCGAAACCGGTCAGAACCAGAAAAACGAAACATATGACGAATAATGATAGAAGTTTAATGAATAATTTTCATTAAACTTCAAATTTTGCTCTGTCCTAGCAAAAAAATAGAGTTGGGGGATGGTGGACAAGTATAAACCTTCCAACCCAGGCAGGTAGATAAGCTAGCCCAGAAGAGCGCACCAATAACTTGAACCAATCCCACCTACTTGAAAACAAATCGTTCAACTATCGTTCAAAGACTTTGATATTTTTGGTGTCTCCATTAAAAATTCTTTTAATATCTGGCACAGTATTAGAAAGCTGCATTCTGCATAACTTTGAATTTAATCCTGTACTTCGATTTGGTTGGAGCAAAATTTGAAAATTTTTTAAAGTGTGTCATTTTAAGAGGGAGTCTTTGATAAATTGGAGTACTGTTACATTACTCTTAATTATGTCCAGAAATCATTTAAAAGGCAGTATTATATAATTTTGGTTTAAAGTTGTAGTCACCAATTAAATTAATAAGGTTTTCACTCCCAGTTCTACCAATAAAACAGTGTACCCGCAAAGTGAGAAGTGTCCGAGTTGCAAACATGCAAGCCGGGCGTAGCATTTAAAGCTATTTAGATACGAAATTCATATTAATTTTCATAAGTGTTCACGGAACACGTAGTCGAATTTCAGGAAACACTGTGTTGCGCGGAATATAGTTTGTAGAAGCATTGCTGTAAAGGGTGATTCCTTCAAAAAGTAGGTTCTTTCAGAGACACATCTTTTTTGAAAGGTATATCCTTAATGGGTGAGGCATAAACAGGTGAAACACTTGAATGACTTTTTATTAGTGCAATTATCAAATTCCAATCCACCAATGTCCAACAATATTGTTATTTATACAGCTAATTTCGGTGTCCTCAATTTTATAAAACTGTTGAAATCCATATAATTTATTTAATTAGCTTTTAGAGAAAAGTTAGCAGCACGTCCAGCAATTAATCTGCTCAGAACATAATGTCCTTAAACGTGAAGTGAATGCGCAACTTTACAAACACACAAAAGAAACGCAATGTGTTTGTCAATTGAGACATGCCTAAACACTACATGTCCAAACTATAATTGTTTTGGTGGTTGGTTCCGCTGAGCTGGAAAGCATCAGAGACATTTTCCGTGGTAGCCTGCTTCATTTTGTTGTCATCGACCGGTTTCGGGCGTTCGCCCATCTTCAGGATGCGTTTTTCAGACAGTGTGACAACACAGACTTGCACAGAGCAAATTCAGTTTTACACACTGACTGGTGTTTTAACTGTATTTAAAACTAAACTCTTAAATTAGGTCAAGGAATATGGTCAGCTGGGTGGGAAAACACGTGTTTGGGTTGTTAAAGGACAACTTTTCCTTACAATGGAAACAACACGTGGGGGTCTAATTTTTAAACTCTGTTGTTGGAGGGAGATTTACTTTACAATTAACTAATCAAAATAAAATATAAAATATATAAAAATAAATTAAAAATTAAATTAAATAATGATTTAAACTAATATAATTTAAAATTAAGCGATTTTTATAATTAAGTTTTTATAATTATGCATTCCAGTCAATATTTCACTTTTTACACAACATTCACATACGGCATCCACGCACGCATGTATACCTAAATATGGTTTTTTTTATAATTATGCATTCCACTCAATATTTCACACAATA
>JAAEAF010002250.1:0-212575 GCA_011037195.1 Triatoma infestans
CCTCCGAAGTCGACCTGTATTTATAATCTCATTTCTATTCGTCACAATCGTTCCCAGATAACAAAACATACTTAAAAACTTAGGTGCATTGATATACCTTCTATCCGATTGTATTCGAATGAATATAGGCTGTTAATTCTTCATTGACTCTTAGATCATCTCTGCTTTTTTTTTTCCAGGGTCCACTCCAATATTCCCCTAGTATGCCCAGTAATGTAACTCCTTTTTGTTTCAAGTACTTGCTCACTCTAACGACATGTTGAAGAACATCGATGTAATCGGATTTCTGGTCTTAAACAATTTGTGACTTTAACTTTTTTCTAGAAAACGTTCAAGTTTATCTAACATTTTGTGCTTTACAAAAATCATTTCTGGCCAGGCTATTTTGCTCTAATTTAAATTAACACTAGATTAAAATTATAATGGTTTCAGAAGAAGAGAAATTAGTGAGGAAAGGCGTTAGGGAAATAAGCTAGAATGAATGCTGAACACTGAATGATTAACTAGAGACACTAAACTGCCAGGACTTTACAAGTAAATAGAAATTAGAGTTTAGACTGAGTAAAGAGAAGGGTAGTAGTTGGTTGCTGATACGTTGTAACTGCTGTTTAAACTGTTCTAAAGAGTGTCCCTTGTAGGGCTAGCGCAGCTGAATATATACACAGTCTCCCACTCTAGTCTGGCCTCAAAGTAGCGAGTGAGATTCTCAATTTTGTCTCTATCTCTCTGCTTTGGATCACTTTACAAAATTATTTGATAATCTTGAATGTTACTTTACATTAAATTGAATAAGAATTATGCATAATGTATTTTTTTCTGATTAGATGTTGGTTCTCTGATTTGGTTTTTCTGAGAAATTGTAAACCATAATGGATGTGAGAAGGAAAGAGTTAGAATAAGAGGGAATGTATTTTAGAGAAATAAACTAGGTGATATGAACATTGCACAATAAAATATCACACAAACTGCAAGGACTTTACAGTAAAATATAAGTTAAGTAGCGAGAGATTTATAAAGAGACAGACTGGCTGAGTGATAGTAGAAGCTAGTAGAAGGTTGCTGACTGGTCTTAAACTCTTCTGAACTGCGTCTCTCTGTTTATATGAATTGAGCTACCCCTTTTTTTTCTGGCCTAGGTGGGGAGTAACAAACTTTTTTGATACATTTCTGTGTTTCTCCGCTCTTCAGATCCTATGAATCTATAATGATTTACTAATTTAAGTTCAATAATAGTAAAGAGTGAGTAAAATGATGCTGCGAGAAAAAAAAAAATCTGCAGTTTTACTCATATGCAGTTTTACTTAGTTATAATTGAAATTTTCTTCACGCTTACAGTTTCCTAAATATTTATTTGTCCTCAATGATATGTGAATGGGAAGGGAAGGGATTAGCTCAGTGGTAGTGCGGGATGTTTTAATTCCAGTGAAAAAACTCAATAAGAAAATTTGACACGATCACAATTTCCTCTTATGAGGAGTAAGAGAAAGTTTATTTTTTTCTTTTTTTTTTCAGCCCAGTATAGAGTGAAGTGCATTATACACGAAAGTATATTTGGCTGTTGATGTAATATCTTTTAGTTCAGGGCAGAGAGCTAAATGCTCTTCCCCGCCGTACAAAGGGCGAAGGGAGTATCAACAATCCCTTTACGATGGAGGTGCTTTTGTAGCATATTGTGGCATATCGTTCCAATTTTAGTATATGTACCGCCGAAGCGCCAGATGCTTATGTAAGATTGGAAGCCGGCCGGTGCCATACCCAAGTCAAAGTTTTCAAAAAAATGCTTAAATGGTGGATATGCTTGCTAAAAATGTCTGATGAAATTATCCCCAAATCATTTTACATGAGATTAGTTAGTATCTTTGAGACAATGTTGTTCATTTCCTGTTGTCATGTCCTCGTAATCAGCAATATAGAAATCAATTCATTTCACCGTATATCACACACAGAGAAGACGCAAACTTCCAAATTGCCTCCATATTAGACATTGACTCTATAGATAAATTGAATTGTGTTTATCTTTATATTGTAAATTGCTTAAGGCAAAGAATCAGTACTTAATTGGTTGAGTCTAAATTATTTATGTTCTGTAAATGACTATTGCAACTTTAGGAGTGAGTATTAAGTGTAACTTGGTATAATTAAGTATAATTTTTCTTTTTCTTTTGTTTGTTTCAGGAGTTATTATTATAGTTACTCTATTTTATTTTGGTATATAGATGTTTGTTATAATGTATTCCCCACTCCCTACAACAAGCTGATAGCTTAAATGTATGTACCCCTAATAAAATAAAATATTGTGGCATATGGAAGCAGGCAATAGCAACGAACGCGGAAGAGTGGCAGAAAGCCTGCCGCTTACTTCCACCCAATTTCTCCCACTTTTGTCCAGCTCCCTTTTCTTTGTACTTATTGTGCCATACTTAATGACGACGGACGATATTGGAGCCCTTTAAATTTCTTTGTGGTTCGGGTAGATCAAGTTGTTCTTTCTCCGATCCCTCCTTAGCCAAACGTTCAGCTAGCTTGCTCGTTCCCATTGGCCCGTTATCCACTGCAATACAATGCGTTTACCCTGCTTTAGGTCAGGTGGCTTATGCTTTTTTTACACGCAGCTTCTAGCCAATCTTCGCTGGTTTCCGGTGACAAGTGATTACATAACCATCTGGGAGCCTCCTCAGGTCTAGTATACAAAAAGTGTAGAGCAACATAGACAGCGTATATTTTCCCATCCTAATTGTCACACCAGTTTGGAAGAGGGATGCTTTCTTGAAACGCTCTGGAGAAATTCCGGCTCCGGCTCGCCTCTTACTGATGTCAGCTGATCGTCAGTATATATATATATAAAGCCATTCGTTTGCTGGATATTTTTCGTAAGAGAAAGTAAAAAAAAAAAAATTATAATTGTGGATTTGTATCTATTATAATGATGGGGTCTAAGTGGCGGAGCCCCCTAACTAAAATAGCCGATTTGCTAGCAAAAATTGGAGAATAGTTTAATTTTTGCTTAATTAGTATATTACTAGTGTGTGAGTTTGAGTTATATTGAATAAGTGAATTAATATTATATTGAGTTATATTGAATAAGTGAAAATAAGATTGAGTTGAATTAGAGAAAAGGAAAGAGGAAGTGTGAGTATTAGAGTTAGCGGAGTGTTGGGTAGAAGGGGGGGGAGATGTGACGGTGTTGGTTGTCATGGGTGTCTTCACTCGCCACCATTTCCTCTGCCACTGTCCTCCCTGGCCTGTATGACGCGGGGAGGGGTGGCGGCGCTAAGCCGTCTGTCAATCGATCGGCCCACTTGGCAACACTGGTATCTCTCTCTCTCACTCGCACATACATACATACACATTCTGTCTTGCTCTTTTAGTCCATTCCCTTTCAAATATAACACACACACAAACAAACATAGAATACCATGAACATAGACCACCGACCAACGTCCTTTCTCTGGTCTACCGGGAAGGACCACTGTGTCCTTCTTCCTTTCTACCAGCTCACCAAACAAACAACAAGACAAGTGTGTACCTCGTACTGCTTGCTGGCTTCTCCCTCCCCTCTCCGTCCCCCGGCTGGCTCACTAGCACTACACCACAAACACTTCTGTTGACCATATTATATTGAACATGGAAGAAATACTCCTCCCACTCTAACTTCCAATGTGCCAACTTTGCAATTCATTATAAATTTCAGATTTTAAAATATTTTACAATAATTAGCTATAAAAAATATAAAATTCTAATTAACTTTCATGATGTTTTTTTTTTAATTTAAACTGGCGTCCTAAATTGATATTAATAAGTGCCCGGGCATTCATCCAGGAATAGTTAGCGGGTTTTAATCTGAAAGAGCGAGATATTTATATGTATATGTGTGTATGTTTGTTTGTGTATGTGTGCGTGTGGGAGAGATCGATGTCTCAAACACAAAAAATTCCATGAAAGTACACCCACTTACCCATCCGGAGCGGTTTCGGCAAAAATTCATCGTACCGACTCTTACTCAATGTGTATTATTTTGGCGATTTTCACGAAAATAGTTCCAACGATTTTGGAGAATTAATTAAGGTTTAATTTGTCTTAAACTTTGCTTACTAACTACACATAAAAGCCTATCACTTTTGATAAGAATATCAATATATATATATTTGTATAAAAAAAAGTATTTATATATTTGTAAGACTTGGAATGGTAATTGCACTGATGATAAAAAACCCTTATTAATTTCTCTTACTCCTAGTAAGAGAAGGTATTGTAATTATGTCAAATTTTCGATACAGAATTTTCACCGGAAATATCCGTTTTGAGGTCCTCTAAGTCCAAAAAAAAAGTGGTTTTTAGAAAATGTTCTGCGTGTGTGTGTGAAACTGCATAGCTCAAAAATCATAGAAAGTTCAAACTTGATATTCCGTTTAGATATTACCATGAGATCTAACAGGAAGTTATGTGTCAAAATTCCCCAACCGGAAGTACCACTTTACTGAATATTTTTTTTTTTTTTTCACTTTTTGCGATTTTCTCAAAAATCGTTCTAACGAATCGTCTTTAAAACTTGTTACTACATCAGCTACCCATACAAAGATCTACAACTTTTATTTGAAACATTTCTCCGGGAAAAATTCATTTAGGGGGGGGGCACTTTTGCGGGAGGGTGGGGGCTGGTAGGTTTTCCTCTAAAGTGCTATTTCAGTTTTTTTTTTTTACACAATTCTATCATCTAAATAATTAATATTAATTAGGCTTAAATATATTGATATAATTCTGAGTTTAAAGGAAATCGTATAATCGAATGTATTTTTCAGTTTTCTGCTATTTTCGTTGCCACAATTATCTTTTAAATTAACTATATGACACCTTCATCTAAGGAGCTATAACTTTTATTTGAAACATTTCTCCGGGTAAAGTCATTTAAGAAGGGGGCTTTTGGGGGAGGGGGGCAGGCTATGTTTTCCTTTTAAGTGCTAATCATAGTTGATTATATTTTACAATTCTACCATCTAAACATAAAATTAATTAGAAATAAATAAATTGCCAAAAATTTCGAGTTTCATGAAAAACCGGAAGTGCGTTTTTACTGAACAGATTTTTTTTTTTTTTTAATTTTTGCAATTTTCTCCATAGAAACATCGATGAATTTCATTAAATTTAGTATTATTAACTACAAAAAATTTGTCAATTACAATTTTGTAAACAAGGAGTAAGAGAAAGTTTGTGTGAGTGTTTCATACCAGTTTTTTTTTTTATTTGGAAAAATTTATTTAATGTGTTTTTTTTTTTTATAGTACCAAGACGTTAGATCTTATCTGTAAAATACTGCAATCAGTATTTGTAGGCTTTGTGGTAAAGCGCTGATATACGATACATAATACAATCGATTCAGTTGCCTAGTCTTAAACCAACATTCGTAATATACGGCTTTATATAATATAGTTAACGGTAACTAATTAATCATTCCAAATTAAAAGAAATTTGTTTATTAAAATTATGAGCGGAAAAAATACATTTATGGAAATTTAAAACAAACCAAAATTTATGATTATATTTTTTAAAAGAATTTCGGTAACTTAATTTGTTATTACAATATAATGTGAATCATATTTTGTTGTGTTTTACCTAATAGAATGGACCGCGCAAAAATATTGCAGAAAATATCGGTCCACGGTTGGAAAATGTTTGGGAAATATTATGCTACACCCAGATTAAGGACACGAAATGTAAAAAAAAAAAAAAACTAAATTGCCATAAGTTTATGGATATTATGGTTAGATCAACACGAAGGATAAACTTTCTTCATTTTAGAAATAACCGAGTCTCCAATTGCATAAAGACGCCAAATTCGAAAAATAGAGTTAGAAAAGATTGGTACTTTAGGCAGGAATCACGAGGCGCTACTACGCAAGTTATGAAAGCATAATTAGGTCTGCGATTTAACTGCGAAGCTTATAAAATGTCTTAATCTAACTAAAAAAAAAAAAAAAAAAAATGGCGAATATCCTTAACAAATTTAACTTAAGGTGCTATAACCTACCAATGAGTAGGCACGACCATCTAGAATGAGGAAAAATTCATTTAAGTTTAAAGGAGTCAAAATGGTGATATGGTAAAGTGATAATAATCCTCTATTGGCTTATACAGGACTGAGGGGAGGAGGGGGCATCATCATGTTCCTGATTAACATTCCACTTTAATACAACTAATTGAATTAAGCCATTCCTATCTTCTATCAGTTTCTTTAAAGTTTTACTATCTAATAAACTTGTTAAATGCATCCATATTTTCTTGCTGTTTTATGTTCTTAATTAAGTACACATATCTTTTCTCTTTCTTCTCTCGCTTTCATTCTCTCTCTCTTCTCTCTCTCTCACACACACACACACACACACACACACACACACACAGAAAGTAAACATGTACATTATCGTAATCTATGTGATAAACTTGTAAACCATTACGATTACCTTTGTAGTTCTTATCAATATTATTCATATAGCACTTACAAACATATACATAAATCCGTGAATAAGCCTAATGAGACAAATACACACTCACACAGAATCTCAAATACAGATTACACACGGCCACACAGAATCTCAATTACAGATTAACTTAATTAGTTGTTCTACTCAATCACAGTGTGACGTTTGCTTTTCATCAAATTTAATTGGTAAAGGAAGTGGAAGTCAAATGACTTAATGGATGCTGCTTCATTTTTGTAAAAAATATTCTGCTTATTTTTGTAAAATAAAAGAGAGAGCCATTATTATTTTTATTAATCAATTAACAATATTACGATTTATTATGAGCTGAATTTTATTATTAGTGAGCGATCTGTGTGCGCGCACGCGTGTTTGTGTCTGAAAGAGAGACTAAAAATATTTCAAAAACAAAAAGTTGCAGAATTAAAACTAGGTATGCCTGACGGGAAAGTTTCAGTCAAACTCCATCAACCTGAAGTGCGATTTTACTGAACGAATTTTTTTTTTTCCACTTTATCGTAATTGTCTCGAAAACACCACTAATGATTTTCTTTAAATATACTATCTACTCACACAAGTGCCTATCAGAAACATTTTTCCAAGAAAATGTATTATTGGGAGTTTCTGGGGGGGGGGGGCAACGTTAAGCTTTCTAAGTACCACATCAGTACAATGTACGGTTGTACCATCTATATAAGTCGGCAGTCTAAAATGCTGATTGGGATCCGAGTAGGGTTTTTAGTGAAGGGGTCCTGTGTTCCTTTCACGGACCTCCCTCAGGCATCTGGTTGGTTTCTTCACTGGGCATTGTGGTTTAAGGAAACGTGTGTATACAATGGGGCTCATATTTGATCCCTTTTTGTAGAGTCTGTGTGACGAAGAGGAGGAAACACCCATACATCTCATGATGGATTCTTTAGGCTGTGAGGAGATTAGTGGGTTCAGGATCTTTGGCCTAAAACTCCTAAGAAAAGCTTAGGCAATCAATATCCTTTCAAGGTTATGGTGCGATTGTTCAGACTGCCGTAAAACTTAGGTGGGTGAAACCCGAGCCCGAACTTTTGTCCCAGACCCGATAGTTGTTATTCTTTTGGGGCAGCAATATGGGCGCTTGCAAGCTTTGGAGAGCGTAGGGTTTTTGCCCTCCCCTCCCATGAATAATAATAATAATAACCATCCATATAATGTTGAAGTACTATAGAAGTGTATTCCAGATTTGAATTAAATCGGTTAACCAGCCAGTGTGACATACAGAATAGATTTTTGAGTTTTCTATTAGGAATTTTGTCGACAAATCGGCCATGAGGATTTAAACTTGAAACGTTGACTAGGCAGATTTAAACCTGTCACTTTTAATTGAAACATTTTTGGGGGAAAAATTCATTTTAAGCATTTCTGCGGGATCCCCATGTTAGTTATGTTCATACTTGTTTCCTTTTTCTGGCATCGACCGGTTTCGGGCGTTCGCCCATCTTCAGGATGCGTTTGTCAGACAGTGTGATAACACAGACTTGCACAGAGCAAATTCAATTTATAAACTGACTGGTCTTTTTAATTGTATTTTAAAATAAACTCTTAAATTCTAAGTATATAATTTAAGTAAAAGTAGATATAAATTAATACTTAAAGTAGATACAATTTATATTTAAATTGTAATTTATGTCTGGTAAAATAATTTTTTTTTTGTTATTTCAGGGTTGTGGAGGACAGGGCGGGCAGCCCAAGTTCACCATCGCTGAGACATGTGAAAGGATTAAAGAAGAATTTAATTTCCTACAGGCTCAGTATCATACGTCAGTATTTATATTGTTATTATCATTACAAATTAATCTAATAGAATTACTTTATAGCAATTCGATCTATTTTTACTTTTCCCTTACTAAACTTCACCATTGGAGAAGTATTACGATCGTCTCAGATTTCAAACCGACTGAAACAAATATTCTGTTGATTAATTTTGACTTCTCTATAGCTTGAAATAAGTTACGTGATCTTTTAGTACATTCTGAATCTTAATCATAGTATTTTTATTACTTTCTCTTGCTCCTAGTAAGAGGAAGTGAGTTTTTACCGGAAATACATGTTTTGATGTCCCCTGAGTCCGAAAAAGTGTTGTTTTTTTTTTTTTGAAAATGGTCTCTCTCTCTCTCTCAAACTGTTTTCGTGAAATACACGAAAAATTGCAGCAGAAAGTTCATACCTATTTCACATTCCGTTTAGATATCACCATGGGATATGATAGGGAGTTATCTGTCAAAATTCCTCAAACCGGAAGTACCCCACTTTATTGAATTGATTTTTCAATTTTTTTTGAAAATGGCTTCAACGATTTGCTTTGAACTTTATATATCAACTACCCCCATACATATTTGCGTGGCAATAGTAAAATTACGATACGAAATCTTTGGAACCTTGCGACCTGAGGTGATAGTAACGCAAAAATAATTTAGTGGTGAAAGCCCTGAAACTACTCAGAATAGGAGGTTTCACGTACTAGACCATTGGGGATGGCACGGTAAGCCCATGGTGGCTGCGATGCTGGGATATTGCCCACCCGAGTTGGTAATCTAATCTAATCTATCTACACATTCATATTAAGGATATAATGGAGGTGCTAGGTGGAGAGAATTTAGGTATGGTAGATGAATTAAGAAGAAGACTTGGTTAACACTGACTGGTTAACTAATATATTAATTAAGAGACACAGACTGTCTGGACTTTACAATAGCGAAATATTTAAGGTAGAGTGGTATGAAAATGACACGTAGCGATTGGATGTATTGAACTGAATTCAACTGTGTTTTATGGACTGTCCGTCGCTATATTTATACAGTTTCTCCCACTCCAGTCCGAGAGAGGGGTTTTGGTTTTGCTGTTTACTCTCTTTGGACGCTGAGCTTCTCTTTGGTTGCTGGTATATAGAACCTTGCGATGGTTCTGAATTTTGTGTGTCCCTAAGGGCTGTTGCATAATCTTGCGCCTCATCGAGGGTTTTAGGGAGTTTTATTTGTACCTGAGCCTTGATTATATCCGGTAAGGATTTAATAAAGGCGTCAGTTGCTAATTTGTCCGCTAAATTTTGCAGGGTTAGCAATGGGTTTTCCTGCGCTTTAAACAGCATTGACGTGGAAATATGCTTGATACCGTCAGAGAAAGACTCGAGCGTTTCGTTTGGATTTTGGTGTAGACTAGTTATTTGTTGTAATTGGACTATAGGTGTTTTTTCTTTCTTGAATCTGTTGAACGTGTCGAAATAAATTTTTGCGGAACCAGGTAATTTGGGCATTAAAATTTCCAATTTGTCCGCTTTAGACCAATCAGAGAGGACACTGTAATTATTAAGTTAGTCTATGAAGCTGGAAATATCGCTATTGTGCGATCCGTCGAATATAGGTAAGTTATTTATCATTTTGGAGATTTCTAATATTCAGGGGTTTTGCCGTACTGCACTTATTTAAAAGGTACGCGATTGCCTCATCGGCAGTTTTTTTTGTTGACCGGTAATTGTAGAAGGTGCCACTTTATTAATTCTTGATAAGCGTTCTTTCAAAACTAATAAATTACCGCCTATTGGGAGATTGTTTTTTTGAGTTCTTTGGTGATATCGGCTCTTTTCATAAACGAAAAAAGTCGATAAGATACAAAAGAATCAAATTTAAGAATAAGTAAAAATAGAAATGAATGTGAAATAAAATATTAAAAACCATTGCACAAATTTAATATTCAGTAAAGCGCACTTCCGATTTTTTTCTTGAAACTCGGAATTTTGGCCATCTATTTGTTTCGTAAGTAATTTTGTTTGTATGGTAGAATTGTATAATCAAACTATAATAGCACTTCAGAGAAAAACATAACCATACCCCTCCCCTAAAAGTGCCCTTAAATGAATTTTCCCAAATAAATATTTTAAATAAAAGTTATATATCTTTGTATGTTTAGTTTATATACGAAGTTTCAAGAAAAGGTTGGAGCCTTTTTTAAGAAAATCGCGAAAAAGTGAAAAAACCAACATGTAAAGTGGTACTTCCGGTTAAGGAATTTTTCCGGATAACTATGCTATTCACATACAAAGATACATACATACATACATACATACATACATACATACACACACACACACACACACACACACCACACACACATATATATATATATATATATATATATATAATACTCCATTTGCTAAAAACCACTTTTGTTTGACCACGGACCTCAAACGGATATTTCCGGTGAAAACTCGATACCGAAAATTTGGCACGATTGCAATACTTCCTCTTACTAGGAGTAAGAGAAAGTAATATCTTATATGTTGCTTTATATCGTTTGTTGAACTTTGTCAATAAATAGAATTTCAAAACTATTAGAATTTTATAATATTAATAATAATAATACTTTATTATGAATTAAATAAAGAAATACAATTTACAAGTATATATAAGTATTATACGGCTTGGATATTCCGTCAGCCGGAGTTAGATGTAAAAAAGAAATCACTCTAAAGAAAGAAAACTAAAAAGAACACTAACCATGAAAAAGTCAAATAAAATTAAATAAATAATAAATATGAATTAAAAAATTGATATAAATAACGATAATAAATTAACTAAAAGAAAATGAAACTGATCCATTAATAGTTACAGAAATGTAATAAGGGAAATAAACTAAACACAATTAAATACTATTGACAAAGAAAAGAAAATGGATATAAAATGCATTATGAAATATCATTTACATAAGGAGACCTGCATACAAAATAAAATAAAACAAAAATAAATAAAGAATTAATGAAATTAAATAAAAAAATAAAAAATAGGAAATATTTAGAAATTGTGAAAATATAAAGACAAAAGTATTAAATTTAATAAAATAAAAAAGAAACTTGTTCAGAAATTAAATTCCTGAACCAGACTGTACCGATAACGCCCCAAGCAGCCCTTGCACACCTGATAAGATCCTTGCAGTTTCGAGTGTTACGCATACTGACGAGCTGGACCAAATAGAATTTTATATCCAAAATTAAATATCTTAAGTAAAAACTTTAGAAATGTTGACCTTATACAGTTATTCCCAATCAGATCAAAATAATCTCCGAAAAAAAAAATTAATAGGCTAATAAAGCTTAAAAAGATAACCCCAAAAAAAGAACCCTATGGCGCAACAGCTAGCAAGGGTCAAGGGTTGCCAGACGGCGATTCGAATAGGGGGGTGTGTGGGTAAGCACGCCGCAGTTCCCACGCCGTTTAGTTCCGGCCTTCGCTATCTAAGGCGCTACTAAACTGTAGCTTCCCACTTTTCATCACTATGATGCTGGGATAACACCAACTTTGCCCTCACGGGGATCGAACCCTGAATTCTCACACGAAAGGCGAGTGCGCTAGCCACTAGATTAAAGCGGGAGTACTAAAAAAAGATAACATTTTTGAGAAATCTTACTTTTTTAGAAATTGACTTGAGAAGTGTCTACCCATTATATAAGTAAACATAACTTCTAGTTAAGTTAGAAACATAAAGTATTTTTTTATTACTTTGTATCCGGGGTAAAAACCTGTTGAATATCACCGTGTTGAAACAAAATTATTGCTCTCGTGAAGTCCATTATTAAAGAATCATTAATTAATATTTAAACAATTTTTTTTTTCAAATAAAAATTTGAGGATTGGCCCATGATGATATATTGCAAATATATTGCTTCATTTTTAGGTCATCGACCTGTTTCGGGCGTTCTCCAATCTTCAGGATGTCTTGATAAACAATGTGATAAAAAATAGGCTTGCATAGAGCAAAATCAGTTTACAAATTTTGATTGCTTTAAGTGTTTTGTAATGACACAGTTCGGTTAAGACGTGGTTCCTTTTTACCTGACTAAGGTTATATGTTGTTTCCATTTTTAAAAAGGCATTGTACTTTTAAGTTCTTTAAAAATGGAAACATCAATAAGTGTAGATATGCAATCTAAATTATGTAAATTTACATTATTAGATTAATTATTATTTTAAATGCTATTCTTGAGTATAAAACCTATAATTTTATTAATTTAATAATAAATAATTTAATAAAGATTACTTGCGTTTACTGCGTCTTTTGTTGGACTACTGTGGAAATAATTAATAAATAAAAAATAAAGTGAATGATCGTTAAGATAGTATTAAATAAATATACTGCAAAAAATTATATTATATTATAATCATGATATTCTGACATGCACGTAAATTATCTTGATACACAGATATGCTCTCCGACATCCCCACAACCATGCTATCTGATTGTTCGTAGATGCACATACAAACTACTTTTTTTTTCCAAACAATACTTCAAACAAATACTTTTTTTTTTCTTTTAATGCGTTATCGAGAAAAAAAATCACGGATAACATTCAGTAAAGTCGCACTTTCGGTTTAATGGGTTTAGTCCGAAATCCTAGTGTCAGATACGGTTGATGATAGTACCTAAACGGAATAACCAAGTTTAAACTTCCTGCGATTTATCTTTTTTGAGATATTTTTTTCTTATACACACACACACACACACACACACACACAAACAGACCATTCACTAAAAACAATTATTGTTTTCATACTACCGGAAACTGAAAACATGTATTTCCGGTGTAAAAAAATGAATTTCGAAAATGTGCCATGATCACAACATTACTAATGAAAGTAAAAAAAAAAAATGAAAACAAAATTAAATTTAAGTCTGGAAGTTTATTTTGCAATAAAGATCCATTTAAAGTTTTGACACATTTCCCAGTGTTTGTTTACTTTTATAAGCATTAAGAGAAAGTAAAATTGTGTTTAGAGGGAAGTTGGGAAGCGACAATGGTGAGGAAGGGATAATAATTAATTTTATTATCAGAGAAATTCCACGAACTAACCTTATGTAGATCGTATCTTTTCTTTCATTATTTATTTACATATGACTAATAAAATACGTAACAACTAAGTTTTAATAGAATTAATATTAAATTAAATTAGGAGAATGGGGAGGAGGGGAGCGAGTGGGAATGTAAGATTTGGTTATTTCACTTTAAAGAGAGAGGGAATAAGCTGTACTCGCCTTATTCAACCATTTTCATTATATGAACTTAAGCAATTTTATGTTTTTATTTTCAGAAGTGATTCGATATAATATTAAAAGAATGGTTTTTCGTAGTCCTTTTAGAGACGTCTTTATCAAATGCTTGCACGTCATTTGGCCATGGAAGAAGCCACAAGGTGTCTCTTGGTAGATTGTAGATCCATTAGTTGGATACAAGATGGAAGTGTTTTGTTCAGTGAAAATGGGTTTAGCTTTGTCTGTATATATATATGTGTGTGTGTGTATATGTTTTAGCGGATGAACGAAAAGAGCAGCTACATAGATGAAGAACTGTAGGCGAGATAGGAACGTGAAAATGAAAGAGAGAAATAGATAGATAGAGAGAGAGAGAAAAGGATTAAAGTCGTGTGACCCATGAGCGTGAAGGGGGGGAATAATGGTTGTTGACTGGGGGGGAAGTGAAAGGGGTCTCTGGGTGGAGTGTGCAGAGAATATACGTGTGGAAACTTCCTTTGTATTAGGGCATATATATGTATATATGTGTTGTGTGTGTATGTATGTATGTGTGTAGTGGTATTTTGTAGATGGTCAAACAAAGGGAGTGTGTTTTCTCTCTCTTCAATACCACTTGTTTGTCCCAACGGCACGGCCAGACCTCTCTACTAGCATTGTCAACTCTTGGTGGGTTTCTCTGTAAAAACTTCTCTCGGAAAGAGAGAGAACCAACCTCTCGTTGCCCTTTTTTTGTATCAACAGCTCTTACTTCTAGTCCATATATATATATATATACACATTGTAGGTACCACCCATTCATACATTTAATTCTCTTTTTATTTTTTTGCTACTTTTAAATCAATACTTCAATAAAATGTTTCACATATCGTATATATTCATATTTTTATTTAATTTTTATTTGTTCCAAACTTTTACTTTCCCTTACTCCCCTGGTAAGAGGAAGTATTGTAATCGTGTCGAGTTTTCGCCGGAAATATCTCTTTTGAGGCCCCCCTGAGTCCAAAAAAAGTGGTTTTTTAGAAAATGGTCTGTGTGTGTGTCGAAAAATCGTAGAAAGTTCAAACTTGATATTCTGTTTAGGTATTACCATGGGATCCGACAGTGGGTCATCTGTCAAAATTCCTCAAACGGAAGTACCACTTTACTTGTTTTTTTTTTTTTTACTTTTTTGCGATTTTCTCAAAATTTGCACCGACAATTTTCTTGAAACTTAGTATATCAAGTACGCATACAAAGAGCTACAATGTTTATTTAAAACATTTCTCCACGAAAATTCATTTAAGGGCAGTTTTTGGGGAAGGAGGTTTTCATCTAAAGTGCTATTTCAGTTTATTAGACAATTCTGACATCTAAATAATGTTAATTAGAAATGTGGTATAATGTGTTGTTGAAATTCCGAATTTGAAAAAAATCTGAAATCCGGAAGTGCGTTTACTTTTTTTACCACTTTACTAAATGATTTTTTTTTTTTTTTTCACTTTTTCGCGATTTTCTCAAAAATGTCTACAACGATTTTCTTGAAAAATCTTATATAAACTACACATCATATAAAGATGTACAACTTTTAATTAAAAACATTTCTCTGGAAAAATTCATTTAAGGGCACTTTTAGGGGAGGTATGGGGTTATGTATTATGTTTTTCTTTAAAGTGCTATCATAGTTGATAATACAATTCTATCATCCAAACAAAATTAATTAGAAATAAATAGATGGCTGAAATTCCGAGTTTCAAGAAAATTAGTAAACCGGAAGTGCGTTTTTCCTGAACAGTCTTTTTTATTAAATTTGGTACACCAACTATAAATATTTGTCAATTATAGTTTTGAGAACTGGAGTAAGAGAAAGTTGTGTGAGTGTTTCACACCAGATTGTTTTCTATCAATTATTTTAATAACTCTTTTTTATATTTACTTATTAGTTATATAAAATATATAATTTATAATATTTCCGGTTTTTATACTTTCTCTTACTCCTATTAAGGAGAGGGAGTAAGTATTACGATCGTGTCAAATTTACGAAATTGTCATTTCCGCCGGAAATACATGTTTTGAGACCGCCTGAATATGTAAAAAATGTTTTTTTGTCATATAAATCTGTGTGTGTGAACAAAATATCTCACGAAACGACGAAAAATTTGGTATTCCGTTTAGATATTTACCACAGAGCATCTGATACGTAGTTTTTTTTCCGGGTAAAATGTATCCACCGGAAGTACAATTTTACTGAAAGTTTCTTTTTTTTTAATTTTTTGCAATTTTCTTGAAAACGGGTCTAACGATTATTTGTTTGCTTTTTAAACAATGTATACTATTTACACACATAATCCAATTATCACTTCTGTTTAAACTATTTTCACTTGAAAATTTATTGGAGGGGGGATTCTAGGGGAACAGCTTTCGTTTAATACAATGCATGGACCTGCGATATGTATAATATTAATGTTGAACTGTGCTGTTCACGTACACACACAAACACACTCGCACACACAGACTAATTGCTAAAAACCACTTTTTTTAGAATCAGGGCACCTCAAAACGATTATTTCCCGCCCGTGAAAACTCGATATTGAAAATTTGGCACGATTTGAATACTTCTTCCTTCCTCTTGGAGTAAGAGAAGAAACTAAATGATTGTCTGGCATAAAAGATTCACATATGACACTCACTTCAATTTGATGATATCATGTTTGACAATGATAATGGTCAAATTTGGAATTTTGACTAAGCCTTATTTGCCCTAATGCAGATTCTGTGTTAATCACAACATTTAGACCACTTGGCTGCATTTCTTTCTATCCATTCTCAAAGAATCCTTGAAATGGAGTTTACAGTTGATTCTTAAAAAAACTTCGTGATTACTCAAACAGAATATCTCATCTTTTGAGCTTCCTGCGAAATGTTCTGTTCGCGTTCTCTCATACATGCATACTTACATATATACACATGTATTTCCGGTTCCTGTGAAAAATTCAATTTCAAAAATTAGTCACGCTAGATATATAATTTGCCTGTTCAAAATAATTATAACAATTTACAGATTTTTTTTTTTTTTTTTGCTGTATAAAAAATACGTATTTACATTTATTTGTTGCAGGTTAAAATTAGAATGTGAAAAATTAGCTAGTGACAAGACTGAAATGCAAAGGCATTATGTTATGGTGAGTAATTAACATTGTTAAAAATATAGACTTTTAAATAATTTTAATTTTGATAGGCGTAGTTCAGTGGTATATTTAATAGCAAGTAAATCATATTCTCTCCAGTTTGCTTGCAGTTCATTGGTCAATCTTCTCCTTCTCTTGTTGTCCTTCAGGCTAGCTACAGACTTTGCATGTATTCGCGATTCGTGATGCGTGATGTGTGATTCGCGGGCAGTTCACGAATAGTGTGTAGGGACTTGTTCGTTAAAAATCGATTCGTAAACAACATGATGCGTGTGTGCACAGTGATTCGCTCTAAAGAGCGGTAAATTGACGAATATCAAAGGCCGCGCATCAGCACGAACCACTGATTCGCCAAAGTTCGGGCTGTGTTAATTCGTCAATTCGTTGTGCGCGCTAGTTCGTTATGTTAAAACAAGGAGGTTATGTTTATATTTTATTCCGTTTAATTTTATAATTTTTTACTTTCTCTTATTTTGTTTATTATTTTAAGGATAATTTTATTATAAATATTTTATATATTAATTTTATTATTATAAGGATAGTTTATTATTTTAAAAATAATGGCCGAAGAAGACAACAGGCAAGAATATGAGTGGTCTGATGAACGCGTTCTAGATTTAATTTATGAAATTGAACAACTGCGTTATTTGTGGGATCCAAGGGATAAAGATAAAAACAATAGGAATAAAAACCGTGACGCCTTTAAAATGTTGGCAGAGAAGTTTGAAGTTTTTTTCTTATTTTGCGCCATGATAATAAAAACAACACTAGCTATTGCTAGATCATCGTCACTCTCCATATTTTCCAAACAGAAATATGTACATACAGTTTAAAAATAGTATATATGTGCTACTGAAATTAATTAATATATAGGCTTTGCACGTGCTCACGAATTTCTGTGAACTAATTTGAAACTGCGACGAACATGGATAAATCACGCATCACGCATCGAATCTTGAACAAACGCATAGTCTGTATGCTCTGTTTTCGAATTACTACGCACTGCAACGAACTGGACGAATTACGCATCGCGCATCACGAATCGCGAACACATGCATAGTCTGTAGCCAGCCTTAGTGGCAGAGAAAAGACATATGTTGTACCACATTCTTTGCTAAAAATGCAGTAATATTGGACCTCTTGGTGGCCCCGCAGGGCTATTTTTCTTTTCATATTTTATTATATGAAAAAATATTTACTAATAAGAATTGTTTATATTATTAATCCTTTAGACAAAACAGTATTCTTTTAAATTAATTGTGCTATAAAATCTTTAAAACATTGCTTTTATATAAAACTCAAAATATTGTATGGACAATTAGTATTGAATAATTTATTGGATTAAATCTGTGTACCTAATTTCAATATTTTAACAACTACAATATCAATATTATAAATATTAAACGATCAGCTGATCATTTACAGGTGATCAGCTGTGAATTTACAGCCTTGTTTTCGTACTTGAACAGCCACTTAACCAGGAATAACCTTTGATTGTAGTTAAGCACCAACAAGCTGCTCTAGTTCTGTTTAGTAGCTTAATCTAATATTTCACTATTATTTATTTAATATTAATTTCATGAACCTTTTATTATAACATTTAATTATAAATAAGGCTTATTATTATTATTATTATTATTATTATTATTATTATTATTATTATTATTATTATTATTATTATTATTATTATTATAATCTCATGAAGTTTAATTGATATTTCTATTGCTAAAACTGAAATTAAATAATTTTTTTTTTAATTTGAAAGCTTATTAGTCAAATCTAATACATACTAAAAATTGTATCAAATAACCTCAATTACCTCAAACTAGACTACCAGTAGGATTTAATTATATAATCATATTTTTTATCTCATTTTTGCAAAAATGTATTACTAAAATCTTTTGTTATTTTACAGTATTATGAAATGTCTTACGGGTTAAATGTGGAAATGCACAAACAGGTATATTTAAATTTGTTTTTATTTTTATAAAATTATTATTACCTTATATAATATTTAATATGAAAATTTCTATTTCAGACTGAAATAGCAAAACGGTTAAATACAATAATAGCACAGGTCCTTCCATTTTTAGCCCAAGAGGTTGGTTTTATTTTGATTATTTTATTATTAAATATTTAATGGTTTCTAACAATATTTTATATGAGATTGTATCAAAATAAACTTTATATTTAAAACAAATATCTACGCTTATCAGGAGAATTTATAAGGTGGTGGTCAGGCTAATCCGCAACCATTCTTCCATCAGATTATTTTTCTCTTCCTTCCTACTCTAATATAAATTGTTTGTTCAGTCATTTAGAGACAGTAGATATAAGAAGATGGGAGTAAAACAGGCCCAAGACCTTTCTAGGGCTTTCTAAGGTAGTTTACCGTTTTAATCAAAATTTATACCAATGATTCGTGAGTCATGCCCCATACTTTCAAGCCAAGTTGAGGAAAGTTTCGCCATGGTTCGGTTTGCTTACAACTAGATGTTGTAACTTTGAATATGGCATTGCAAGGAACTTGAACCAACTGGGCCGTCAGGGCTTGAAGATCCCGCCTCTAGGGCGGGTAAAGAACTTCTTTGATGTATATTTAACACTTTTGTGGAAAGATTATAGAAGCGTAAAATAAATTTGAGAAAGAAGTGTTTACATAGAAAATCCCCAAAAAAGTGTTAATATCCGCGAAAAAAATTCTTTATCCACCCTTTTTTTGTTCTTTTTAAATTTAAGGCACATCAACATCCATAGACACTAGGTGCCCGGACAGTTAGCTGTAGAAGCTCTCGGAAGAGAAAAAAAAAATCTAAGAGCAGCACAGCTGGACTCGAACCCGAGTCTCCTCTGCGTGGGAGTCCAGTACGCTAACCACTTTGCATCCCCTTCCCTACTTACTGCAGTTATTTTCCTTTTAATAAAAAAAAAAATCATTCTTCCCTTTATTTTTAATTATAAAAATTTAATTTATTGTAATTAATTATGAAACTTTATTAAAGTTAACCTGATCGTGAAAACTGTATTCCTGCCACATTATGCTTTTTCGTACCTAAAAAAAAAAATTTGGTATTGTAGCTCTTTATATGTGTAGCTGATGTAACAGCTTGAACGAAAATTGCTGGAGCCATTTTTAGAGAAAATATTAGAAAACTGAAAACAACTTTTAGTAAATTGGCACTTCTGGTCATCCGACTTTTTATCCACCTTTGTTGGGCCTTTTCTTGAAGGTGAGGGTCCTAATATAAAAGAGGCTCAACTTGGTTCGAGTTTTTTCTTATTCTACATTCAAGTTAGCACCTGTGAGTAAAGTGAATCCATGGCATAACTTCCCTTAACTTGTGAATCTGGGCATACAAGTATGGTGGATCCCATGGATCATTGGTTTAATTTTGATTAAAGTGTTATGCTCTTTAGGGGAGAGGGGAGATTTATACCCTGATATCCACTCTGCCATTGGATCCTTGGTCACCCAAAAATCAACTGATTTGTCAGACCTATGAAAGAACTTGCAATTATTTCATAAATAGAGATCTTTTTAAAGTCATTGTAAGTAGTTAATCCATCCTAGACCAAAGGCTATCTATAACTGGATTGTTGTAGAATGATCACATATTTTTAAGTGTAAGTACCAGCCTTCCATTAATGTTCATGGTTACTGATTCATTACTGTTCACGGTTAATGTTCGCTCATTTTTTTTTTTTTCTGGTTGTGTAGACGTAAAGTTATCAAGGTATTTATTTCTACTACAAAATGATAGAAATGTCATATTATGTTGCATAAATAAGAACACTGTGTGAACAAATATTTAATAAAGTCGTGGATTTGCAGTCGTAGAATTGGTTACAAGTAAGAGATGAGACATTCATGATAAACTAAGAAATATGCTCACTCACTTATTCAAAAAATTATATGCTTGAACAAGCAAAATTTGAAAGGCTGCATTTGTAGCGAAATTTGATAAATTTGAGACATGATTATGTTAGAAAAATTAGACATTATCAATTAGACATCAGTAAAAATCGTTTGCTTTCATTAATCATAACTAAATTATTCGTCACGCAGAATGGCTAAATATTAGTTCGTGATTACATTTTATTAGTCTATCACGATTTATGATTATTTTTTTTTGGTCATCAAGTAATAATTATTGGTCCCTATGATTACGTTTACTTTCAGTGTTTAAGTTAATAGCTATCAAATAAAAAATTTAAAAAAAAGCTTTGCAAGATTTGAGATATATAAAGTAGAAAAAACAGGATTCCCATCTCTCTTAAATACCTATCGTCTTATACATTATTATTAATCAGATGGAAATATTATTTCTTGGTGTTTTTATGGTTATAGTTCACTAGATAATTGTATTCTAATAAAAAAAGTGCTAAAACAGTCACTTTTGAGTTAATTATTATTATAAATTGTCACAAATATAATTAGTATACTTTATCACATAATATGTGATATGTGTAAGCTGAGGAAGTCAAATGAAATTCAGAGATAATTTCAGTCGTCTAAATTAAGTTTTCAGACATACAAAATGGCTAAAACCATTATGAGACACTTTTAGATATTTGTCATCAATCATATTGTTCCAAATTTAGTCACTTACTAGTTAGATGTTAGATTTGTAGAGGGATGGCTACAAAACCTTATATACACTCATCCTTAAAGATCTATTGTGGCTCTCTGGGTGTCAGTGTTGGTGTTTTTGTAATGTGTCAGTGGTGGTTTGTGTGGTGGTGAGGAGCTAGATTTTGCCTTTAGGAACGCTAATCCTAATTAGTTGTACGTATCATACCGCAACCCCTATGTGTGAGTGTTGAGGTGTTATGTGAGTGACATTCGTGACGTTTAGTAGGGATACATGCAGAGGAACCTTAAGATCTCTGAAGAGGTGGCTAGTGTCCACTTTTTCCTCCCTACGAGGACCACTAGTCGTTAACCAGATGACATTTTGCCTTTGGGGTGAGGAATGGTGCATTGTGACTAAAAAATGTCTATTGGCCATCCAACAAGCTGCCAGCATGAGACCACTCACTTTCAGCACCCCTTCCAGTTAAAGATTTCTGAGAAATCTCAGAATCTGGAAGGTTTAGGGAGGGTATGTCTTCCTCCAACATCTGTTAACTATCTAGGCTTCCGAATCATCTTTGAATGATAGCATCTCAGCCGGTTAGAAGGGGTATTATTGGAGTCTCCTCCATCTACCCACAGCATCTACAGCTGCTATCGTGTTCTAGGCCCAGCTTCTTCTGATGCCCTCTGAGTCTATAACGCCCCGTGGGGAAACCCGTCAGCTTATGAAGTCTATTTTTACTCACTTGTGGTTATATCGCCCAGATAGGTCTTAGCTTGCTTCAGTCCTAGGAGAATATTCACTTCCTCTTCATTTCTGAGTTCTTCTCGAAAGAGCTAGCTTATTTCACAAAAGGGTTCAAGCCCAAAAAGTGAGATGCAGCGTCTTTCCTTGCGTCGACTATTCTTTTTCTTCCACTCAGCATGCCGTGGCACCCAAAATAGAGTAACTCTATATGCCCAGGTCATTGAGTTAGCGAGGCATTCATTCCCATACCATTTTTGAACTGATGAAATATGAGCTCAGTGCTTTAATGCTATCACATAGGATTAGAATCTTTTGATTCCGATATTTCCTATCAAGGTTTTTACCCAGGCTTTAGGAAGTTAATTTGGTATGTCAAGGACTGTTAACACCTTATCGATTCTTAATTTTTTCAATTAACTTTTACAGATGGATTTGAGCAGTTTTTGCTACTTCCCACCACTACATCAAACAGTTTTACAAGAAACACTTCCATCCATTTGTCAGATCCTTTTAAATCTTGCCGGATAACTTGTAAATGTTTGATTTAAAGAAATCCAAGCTGATAGGTTTTCCAATTGCCCTCGAAAATGCTAATAGAATCTTGTGCCTAATTAACTTGTCTGTTTCTAATGGTTCTCTCTGACGTTGAATTGTTAGTCGTTAAATTAGCCAGCCATAAGTTCGATAAGCCTGACAAGGACGTATATAAATTCCATTATAATAATACTATATAGATTTGAGATTTTAGAATAATATTTCTTAGTGTTAAAGCAAACTTTTTCAAAAACTAATATTAAAATTTCGCAAAATAATTCTTTCAGCACCAGCAACAAGTTGCATCAGCTGTAGAAAGAGCTAAACAAGTTACAATGACAGAACTAAATGCTATTATTGGTGTAAGTATTACTGTTTTATTATATAATAAAAAATTAATTTTTTATTATTTTTATCATTAATTTTTAGTATTTTCAACATTTCAGCAACAACAACAACAAGGTCTTCAACAGTTATTGGTATGTATTATTTAATTAAACAGTAATTAATTTAACCCATATCTTATTTTTAATTACCTGTGCAAATATTTATAAGATTTAGAACAAATTATAATTAATATTAAAAGTTCAAATCGCTTGTGGTAATGTTCTTGGATATATATAAACTAATCTAAAAGTTATGTGTCTAATAATATAGCAACAGATCCATGCCCAGCAAGTACCACCTCATGGAGCGGCTGGTGTACCTATTGGCCCACATCCTGGCAGTCTGCTAGGATTCCCTGGTGGGGGTGGTAATCCTCCACCACATCCTCTGTTAAAACCAGCCGATATTCACCCACCTGAACATAAAAATTCTCTACCAGACGATAGACTGGTGAGCAATATTTCTTTCTTTTTACATTTTTCATTAATACTATAATTATTATGATATATTGTTTTATGAATGTTTACTATTACTACAGATATTTCTCTCTTGTATTAGCTTAGATATTAGATAAATTAATACAATGGTTTCCACTACCTTCAAATTATCTTACTGTTTAATATCTAATAACTTTTATTGAAAAATTGTATTTAAAAAATACTGATTTAGTTAGTCTTTAACATTGTTACGCTTAAGAAGTGTGTTGGTGTAATGGTTATGAGTGTGGACTTGTAACTGGGAGGTGCCCAGTTCGAGTCCCGCATACAACTGCTAAATTTTTTATATTCGTTTAAAAAATGTTAATGTTAAATAGGTGTTTCTGTGGCCCCTGTCCACGACACCTAATTTGGTAGTTGGAACGTTAAGCCCGGCTGACAAAAAAATAGTCATTACTTTTGACTTTGCTTTTGCTTACTTTATACTGTTGAAAGAAACATACGTGAACAGTTACTCTAAAGAATAATGGATGATATCACAATAAGTGATAGTACGTGTTTATGACTCTATGATTCGTAGGTCCTTGTCTACGATTTCAAGGAGCACATTCTGAGCAATTTCATAAATTCTCTATTGTGACTGTTATAAAAAAAGTAACAATTGCTAAAGATTTTGTTTTGTTTTTCATTCGTAAATAGGTAAACATTATATTTGTCTAAATAAAACTGATTTTTTTTTTTTTTTTTTTTTTTTTTTTTTTTTTTTTTTAATTTAAGGCGCGTCAACATCTATGGTCATTGGCGCCCGGAGCCTTCTCAGTGCACTGTTCTCGTTACAGACAACACTGTCCATCACCGGACAGTGAGCTGTAGAGGCTCCTAGGAAGAAAAAAAACTAAGAGTAGCACAGCTGGACTCGAACCGGGTCCTCCGCGTGAACGTCCAGTATGCTAACCACTTAGCTATTCCCTTCCCTGAAACTGACCTGTTGTAGTTCTGTAATTGATCAAAGTAGGATCTATGTTCATATGACAAACATTTCTTTACTTAAGATGACTTCCCCCAACAAGTTCCTAAAGTTTTTTACATTCATTATAGATCAACCTGTATGTAAGTGTGTAGGTAATGGTGATTATATTTCTAGGTAACTACTACATCAGTGTTATTGTATAAAGATAGAAATATTCACAGGAGTTAATTCAATCAAAATGTAGTTTCACGCAACAACATAAAAAAAGGAATCAAACTAATTATTAGTTCAATTAAACAAATAAATTATAATAAGAAGAAGCGTTATATATTAGAGTTCGAAAAAATTCAGACAATGTAACTATGTAAATTGGAATAAGAGAAAGTCGTGTGAGTGTTTCACATCAGATTTTTTTAAATATTGGAATTAAAATTTGTTATAATAATAAAAGTAATAATTAAAATATATATGCTTGATATATTGCGAACTTACTAAAAGAAGTAAGAATTATATGCTAGTGGCTTTAAGTTGTCAATACTATTTAAAAGGAAATGTCAGAATTGTTAATTAAACATTCATCACCAAAACAAAAACCCTTTAGAAATGCATATCTCATTAAAATGACGATATCATTATGCTATGTGCATTGTTAACGATTCATTTACATTTGCATAAAGAGCTTGTCCAAAAATAATATTTCCTTCAAACTTGTAACAACCACTGTCACTCGCAGAAATCAAATCACGCTATAAAATCAAATATACATTTACATTGTAAATGTGTGTTGGTGAAATAATTTCGAAAAACTTAGAAACCTAGTTTGTAAAATCTTCGCACTTCAGTCAATCGATTTCCTTGAGTTTTTGGAATTATAGCGATGGATTTAATAAATCGTAACATTATATAATACATGGTACTAAAGTCCCCCAGAAGAAAGCCCCCAGAACCCTCCAAAAAAAAAAAATTTTATCTGGACAAACATTTCTAATTTAAAGTGTTAAGCATTTATGTGTTTATAGAAATATAAGCTAAGTTTAGAGAAAATCGCGAAAAACTGATCAAAAAAAACAGTGTAGTAGCACTTCTGGTAGTTGGATTTTGACCGAAACCTTCGTATCAAGATGCGGTGGTGGTACCAAGTTTCGAGAATTTTCTCGATTTTTCTTCTTTTTTTTTAAGATATTTTGATCCATATATATATATATATCTCATTCGCTAAAAATATTTTTTACTTTCTCTTACTCTCGTGTAATCGTGTCAAATTTTCGAAATGGAGTTTCCATCTTAACTACACATTTTGAGATCCTCTGAATCCAAAAAAAGTTGTTTTTAAAAAATGGTCTGTATGAGTGAGTGAACAGCATAGGTAGCTCAAAAACGAAAAATTACAGAAAGTTCAAACTTAATATTCCGATTAGGTATCACCAAGGGGATCCGACAGTAAGGGTACAAAAACACACAGACAGTGACGCGATGCGGCTAGCCGCGACATGTGAACACATAGAGAGCGATGGAATTGGAACCAATAAGAGTACCCAGTTTGCACTATGGCGCAATACTTTTTACTTTTGTGCGACAATCCTTTATTTAAATTAAAAACTTTACAAAGTGGTGTTAAAAGGGAATGGATAAATGAGGTATGTGATGGGAGGGAAGTGTACGGAGATTACCACCATTTATTTCCCATATTAAGGGAGAATGAGGTATAAGGAACTATTAGTCCTCTGTTCCTGTGACGTATGTGTTTTGATTGCCAAATCGGTTCTCGTGAGAAAACTTCATTAATTAATAACTCACCATCTATCTTGGGCAACTGTGCACACACTGCTGTCTCTTCTAGTTTCTTGTAAAAATCAAACTGATTTGTTTCAGAGGTTGTCGCGTCGCTTCGCTTCGCCACGCGCTCTATGTATTTTATGCCATACGTTCACATGTATTTGATAGCTTCGCTCATAGTCGCGTCGCTGTCTGGGTGTTTGTACCCTAAGTTGTCTGTCAAAAATTCCTCAACCGGAAGTACTATTTTACCAAATGATTTTTTTTTTTTTTTCATGAAAACGGCTGCAAACAATTTAAAAAAAAAAAAACATGGCACATCAACTACACATACTAATATCTACAACTTTTATTTGAAACACTTCTCCCGGTAAAATTCATTTAACTGCACTTTTGGGGTTATGTTTTCCCTCTAAAGTGTTCACAATTTATTATATAATTGTGTCAAATAGGGAAAGGAGTAAGCTAAGTGGTTAGCATACTGGACTCTCAAGCGGGGGATCCGGGTGGGTCCAAGTCCAGCGTGCTATCCTTAGATTTTTTTTCTTCTTAGTAGCCTCTACAGCTCAGTGTCCGTTGATGCGGATAACGAGAGAACACTGACCGGAGGCCGGCAGTGGTGCACTGAGAAGGCTCTTCGGGCGCTAATGACCATAGATATTGACGCGCCAAAAAAAAAAAAAAAAAAAAAAAAAAAAAAAAAAAAAAAAAAAAAAAAAGTATCAAATAAATAGAATTAATAAATGGTTGCCAATATTTTGAATTTCAAGAAAATGAGTAAACCGGAGGAGAGTGCGTCTTTACTGAACAGTTTTTTTTTTTTTAGCTTTTCCGCGATTTCCTACATAAAAAAAACACCGATGAATTGCAGTAAATTTGGCATACTATAAAGTCTTCACTTTTATAAAGAAATTTTTTTTACGAGAAATTCTTTTTAAAGAAGTAAAGAGGGGGGCGGAGTTATGCTTACCTCAAAAAAAAAAATTTTATTAATTTTACATTCTCCCATTGATATAAAACTGTAGACAAACATTTCATAAATTATAAGTTTAAAGTTAAAATTTGTCAAAATTACAATTTTGTTAACTGCAGCATTAAGAGAAAGTCGTGTGAGTGTTTCACACCAGATTATTTTTTCTAAATTCAAGGGAACTCAAATCTAGAATATATGTGGGGGGGGGGGAATTGAAAACGATTGCAATACTTAATTTAACAGCATTGAGGGAAAGTAATAAAAAGTTGTTAAGCATTTTGTGCTCTTTGTAAACATCGTTAAGTAGTTATAACGTTAGGTAACTCTTTAAGTCTTTGTTGAGATACCGGAATGTAGGTTTAGGTAATCGATCTTTTTGCTCATTGCTAAGAAGGGTTTCTTCATGATTAGAGAGGCTAACATCATTTTCAAGGTCTAGATATCTAGACTTTATTTTGAAAACAGTTACTGTAAAAACAGAAATGTATTACTATTTCAAATTTTATTTTATGACTAATAGGTAGCTCGTTATAGAGATTTTTTTTTTTTTTTTTTTTTTTTTTAAAATAATACGAGGTGTGTAAATTAAGTAATGAGACTGATTTTCTAGTGTTCGATCTGGCAACACTGGAAACGCGGCGCATGCGTGGTAGGGCAAGTAAACATCTGATACACGTCCAGTGCAAATTTGAAAATGCTAGAGTTGTTGCACTGTCCGTAGTGACTTTTTTTGTGAGCAAGGTTTTTTCAGTGCGTTTTAAAAATGAGTGACATCAATTACGAGCAACGTTGTGCTATCAGGTTTTGCTTCAGACTTGGGCACAGTGCAACGGAAACGTTTGAAAAACTGTGCAAGGCCTATGGAGACAATGTTTTGTCGAGAGCACAGGTTTTTAGATGGTTTAAGTCGTTTGCAGAAGGAAGGGAATCAATTGAAGACGAGCCTCGCAGCGGAAGGCCTTCATCTTCAAGAACCGACGAAAATTTTGCAGAATCCGCGATCTCGTGCGTTCAGATCGTCGTTTGACAGTCCGAATGATCGGCGAAGAGTTGAATTTGACTCACACAACGTTCTTCAAATTTTGACGAATGAATTGGGATGAGAAAAATTTGTGCAAAAATGGTTCCGAAAAATCTTTCACATTAATGAGTATTTGGCCAGTAATAACATTCCTGTGGCTCCTCAGCCTCCTTATTCACCCGACTTGAGTCCATGTGACTTTTTTTTGTTCCCCAAATTGAAAAATCACCTCAAGGGACGTCATTTTGGAACATTGGAGAATATTCAAACATCCGTAACTGACCAACTGAAGTCTATTCCAGTATCCGAGTTCCAGCACTGCTATGACGAATGGAAGAATCGTCTTCAGCGTTGTGTGGCTTCCCAAGTAGTTACTTTGAAGGGGACAATGTTGAATTGTAATTTTATTTGAATAAAAAAAAGATAAAAAATCAGTCTCATTACTCAATTTACACACCTCGTATAGCGCAAAATTTAAAAAAAAAAAATTAAATTTTGTAGATTAACATTAGTTACTTGGAGTGTAATAAAATTGCATATTTAAACAAAACCTCTAATGTGACAAAAATAATTATCAAACACCAAAGGTATGAAACATTCTCATAAAAAAGAAGAAAAAAAAAAATATAATGAAAAATAAACAAATAAATAAAAATATTTCAATCAATAAAAAGAAAAAATAATAATAGTAATAAAGTACTTGGAATAGTAAATACAATTGAATTAATTTAATTTTTATATATTATATTATTTACAAAAGAATTAAAGTCTTTCATAATATAGTCCAGAGAAATCATATTTGTTAGTCGAAAGGGCAACGTACTTCCATCCAGTAAGAAGCACTTTCTCTATTAATTTAGGACGTTGACGTTCCCTTAATTTACAATCATACATCTGGTGTGCTGGAGACTGAGATGTTCGACTATACTGTTCTTAATTTGTAAAGATAATCATTAAATGGTCAGTGGCCAGAAATGATGAATTGAACCACCCAATAATTGATTTAAAATGTTTTACCATTTTCCTGCCCTCTACTGTTGGGAATTATTCTTTGTTGTCAATCCTTTCCTAAATAATCTGCCAACACTTTTTTTTTTTTTTTTTTTTTCATTTATCAAACTATATATTTTCAGAGAAGCCCAATGTCACCTGGTGAGAAATATCGGCCAAGATCACCTGAACCTGATTCTAAAAGAAGGAAACATGATAAGTTACAAGCATCACATGTAAGTTTATTTTTTCTAGATAATACTCAGAATTTATTAGTTTTAATAATTAATGCTAAAATTATTAGAGTAATTATATATTTATTTTATTATGATTCCTTGTCAGATACATTGTATAATGCTTCTGAAAGCTATTATTTTGTATTATCTCGTTAACCTGATATTTATCAATGTATCAATGTTAGAATATCGTATGAATAGAATTTTGGTTGGATGTTTTTTGCAAGTTTAGGATATAGATAAACAATAAATTTCTTTGAAGCCTTTTATTACTAATGAAAGAATTGTATTTTAAAATTGTACTTATAATTTAAACAATTTTTGAATAGTCATACTTTTCAATGAGATATGTGTAGCCGGCCATATTCAAAAAAGTGTTAGAAGTACTCTTCACATATAGTCTATAATATATACTTCTGTCCCTTTTAATGACGTAGACTATTAGTGGACGATGACTTTAAAAGGGAAGTAACTTTATTGACTTGGTTTGTGTTAAGTAACCGAATATAGAAGTACTTGGCTTCTTTGCAACTTTTTCTCGCTATCTCGCATATATACACGTGACCGAATTCAAATTGATACTTCACTCAAGCATTAGCACGCTCCCGGTACCATTACAGTTTTCTTTTCTTTTTTTTATCTTAATGTAAAAAAAAAAAAAAACTAACATAATACTCGTACATTTAACCAACTATCCAGCAATTATTCTTTATTTGGTTTATTTTTTATTATTATTTATTAATAGATAAATTTTACACTACTTAATTTCGTTCGAGCAAAACTTTCTTATCTTCGTTAGTTATCTAGAGAGAGAAGTTATGAATTTTAGAGATTTGCTGCACCGGTGGATGTCATTTGTGATGTCCTATTTGTCACCAATGGATTGGATAATGATAATAATATGTGCAAACTTCCTTGATATACATCATTTCTTAATACATACACACACATATATATATATATATATATATCCATTGGAATCGACAACACAGGGGAAAATGTGGGTTTTCTTATAATTAATACACAATAAGTCTCGCCAAACATCCCTTCTCCAATGGAGTACTTCTCCAAATCCTCGCTTTAAGCAGGGCAGCCGGGTCCCCTGGCAACTCCATCCTCCCATCACAGCCGTAGTCTTCCGACCGTTTTCTTTTTTGTTTGGTTCACATAAGCATCAAGTATCATTTTTTTTGTGACTTCAGCGCATCCATCTTGACTACATGACCAGGCAATGTGTCAAACATCCCAACTTAATTTCCTGGGCAACATGAGCATCCCCATAAAATCGTATAGAGCTCTTAGATTAGTACACCTCCATCACTGATCACCTAATTTTCCGGAGCCGGATCGGGCCATATATTTCCGATATGAAGAATCTTCCTTTCAAAAATTAGGAATGCTTTTTTCGTCAATTTTGGTCAGAACCCATGTTTCTGATTGTGTATGCAAGAAATGGTCGAACAAAGGTTTTATATATACCTGAACTTTGTGGTTCTGGACAGATGTTGGCTTCTGAATTGTTTATATAATTCATAATAATAATTTATTTGCTACCATGATTCCTTTTCTTTATTTCCTGGAACGACTGAGATGCTTAAACCTAGCCATCTTCCTCTTTCTAGGCTATAGATCATCGCTATAGATCGTCATCAGCATTCGCTAGTAATTACACTGATTTATTGAGTACAGTACCTGTGGTTCTAATTCCGGACCTACGGATTATCCACTCCATGGCCAAGTTAAAAAGAAGACAGGTTAGGGCCTGGCACCCTTAGATATACCAAATGTTGCGAAACGTTATAATTAAAAAGAGAAGTTAATCTACGATCTCGTCAAAATTAGATTCCTATATTGCCATGGCTAACGATCTTATTTTATGTTTAGCATTATTAAGATAGGACTTCTAGCGAAAAAGTGCTAGATTTTTTGCACTTCTAAAAATTAAAATATTATATTTTGAGTTTTAAATGTATAAACAATTTTAACCCAAAATTTTTATTTTCTTGTTATACATTATTATTATCCTGAAGTTGAATTTAATTGTATACATTAATGAAAATTGGAGTAACTTCTTTGGTAAAGAATGCAAATATCTTCATTAATTCTAAAGTAAATTGGCGGCATTTTGAATTGAATGAAAAATGAAAAGTAATAGAATGGCCGGGGCGTTTTTTTTTTGTTTTTTTCAGAATTTCATCTCAGAACATAACCATGCACATTTCAACAACACAACTCATTCTGTGCTACTACTCTTTTCAATCAGGATTTGTTACAGTTTTTTGCGCTCCCCTATTTTCTGGGTGTAGTCTCTCTCTCTCTCTCTCTCTCTCTCCTCATATGAGTGTGCGTGTTTTAGTACGCATTGTATAATATGTATATATAGTATATCCTGCTCGTTACTCATGTCACAGTGGAAAGAAGATTGGTATATAGCCGGATGACAAGCCCATTCCACACTATGTACAGCATCTGTTATTGCTGTTTGCTATCTCCTCCTTTCAGCCCCTCACGGTCGAACCTACACATACATATACATACACACATACACACACACACATGAGTACTCATAACATACACCACTATTCCCTTCATTTCTACTGATATCTCTCTTTTTCTCTTTCTATCAAACCGTACCATTCCCTGGGATCAGCTTATTTTCCGCGCACTGGTTGCTCTACTACATTGTGATTACTTCAAGGGTGAATTGATTGACATTCTGAGAGAAAAACTCTTCAACTTTTTTCTTTTAACAAATATGGTTATTGTTATCATTAATCTTTATATATTAAACTGAAACTAAAAGTCATTTTTCTTTTCAGATTATTTTGAAATAATAAGAATAGTAATATCAGATAACATCCCAAAAATCATTTGGCCTATCGCATTCTTTGCAGAAATATATAATCGTGCCTTGCTGGAAATCTATAGCATTAAGCAATAAACTCCGCCATGAAGGGCCAAGTCATACCCGATGGCTTCCTTTATTGGGTGGCCTGTGGTAACATGCCGCTGTGCAGTTTAGTTCTGGCTCTCGCTATATAGCTTCCCCACTTTTTCAGATGCTGGGTCAAAACACCATTAAAGCCCTCTCGCACCAAGGCGAATGTACTAGCCACTAGACTAACGCATAAGGAATAAACCCCGCATGGGAAATGAATTTATGTACTTCTGCCGTCCTGCGGAAATCTACCCTATCAGCATGAACTTCTTGAATATGTGGATGGGTCTGCAATGCTGGATAATATCTGGTATTTTATCCGTCGTAGCATGCCTATTTCTTATATTCGTAACCGGTTTCGGATTTTCATTCAGAGCAAATTTATTAAGTTCGTGTAGAGAGTTCACTTCAACGCAATGTTTCTGTTACATTCGACACTTTTTGGTTTGTTGATTGTCATACAAACAACAAACCAAGAAATAAATTTGCTCTGACGATGGATGAAAAACCGAAACCAGTTAGGAATATAAGAAATATGCATGCTTCGACGGATAAAATACCAGAAGCATGAAAACTTCATTTACACTGATCTTCCTTACACTCACACACTAAGGCCTGGCAAAGGTTGTTGACACGTTCAACACTTGGGGTTATGTATAAACCTACAACCAAATCTGGTGTTCACATCACATTTACTTCTCACACTTTTACATTATACAATTTACAAAAACAGTGATCTCCAAGGGAGCCAAAATATATTTTTAGGTCGCAAGAGACTTGTCTTTGTAGCCACCCTTTCTATGGATCACCACAACAAAAAATGCATATGTGGTTATTTGGTTCTTATAATCTCAACTTGCTACAAGTAAAGAATATGATGCAAATAAGACACCTTGAAATTATACAAGTATTGCTTAATTTCAACCAATCAGAATTTGATGACACACTTTTTTTTAAATATTTTTCATTTTTTAAGATATAAACTTTAAATATTTATTGCTAATACTCAGCTTTTAACATTCAATAATCTAAAGTAGACTTCATAAAAATCTCGAATTGTAAATAAATTAAAACCACATTTTCCTGCTGGACTTTCCGACAATACGGGACAATTCCCTAGCAACACTTTAAATTCTATCGCCGTCTTGATCGCCGAATAGTATACTTTGCTTCGTGTGCTTACTTGCAAATAATTATCACTTTATTATAAACAACGAGATGAAACTTAAACGAGATTTTTTTTCTTCAAAACTTTCTTATTGCCACATCTCTATGCTTCCATATTAGGTAATGTGGATAAAGTTAATAGTTGTAGTCCTTCGGGCATTATCCTATAGGAGGGCCGGGGCTTGCCTGATAACGATTTTTATTAGGAAGGGGCCTAGTGGTAACCCGCTGTTTCCTCCGCCGTTTAGTTCACGCCTTCGCTAGTAACTGCAGCTCCCCATTTTTAATTCGAAATGCTGGGACAACACCGTCTTTGCCCTAAATTCTTGCACCAAAGGCAAGTAGGTCCCACATTATCGCCACCTTAAGGCCAACAAATATTTATTAATGTCGTTACTCTGTTTCTAAAGATTTAGAGAAGAAAAAAATCCACCTTAAAGTTATCTTTGTATTAAATATTTATTTCTTCCTACCGCCAAAAAAAAAAAAAAAAAAAAAAAATCAGAACTAAGCCAGACAGAGGTAGAAAATTTAAAACTCATATACCTACACACGAATGTGTATATATCCCACGAAAGTGACAATCCAATTAATGCAAACCCCTTCATTGAACCCTACCTTTATCTAAATCTGTAGTGTGGGTAACCCGGAATAAATTTTAGAAGGCCCTCAATTCAATTTCCCAACCAAATGAGAAAATATCGATTTGGTTAGTATGTGGCAAGGTGATGCAGGAATGACAGCTACTGTTGTTACAATATAAAACTTTTTAACTCTGGCTTATTGTGTTTTTTTTTATGTTGATTCTTTTACTTTTAAAATATTTAATTTAACTAGATAAATTTTTGTTTCTTCATTATATATTACTAATATATAAATTATTCTAAATGTTCAATACAAGAAATGTATTTTTTACAGGACAGTGATGGAGAAAAAAGCGACCAAGAACTAGTTGTTGATGTAGCTAATGAAGTAAGTTTTATTACTAATACTTTAATAGACCAGTTAGCATAAGTCCAGTTTAGTGATTTAAAATTTCTATTCCTCCAATCTTCCAGCTTTATAAAAACCATTACAAAATAGCCTTTTTTAAATATTTAACAAATTATAATGTTCTCACTAATTTTAGGCATAAAATAATTCATTTCCAGAGACCAACTATCGAGTTTATGGCAGTTTCAAATTGAGTTTTTATTGGATACATGAAAGACATCTGGAAATCAATCCTTGATATGAAATTAAAAAAAAATCTGATGTAAACATTCGATTTTATAATCGAATATATCGATTATATAATCGATAAATTTCATTCAAACTTATACTATTTACTAAATGTTTACTTTGTCTTCAGTTTTATTTCAATGGAAGAATCTAAACTTAATAAAATGACTTTCTTGGGCAAAGCATAACTTCTTTCTCTCTCCTAAACTTCTTTAAATGAACATTCTCGGAAAAAAGTTTATACTAACCTAAAACTTTATAGGTTATTCATAGTTAGTAAGTATATCAAATTTAAAGAAAACCGCAAAAAAAAAAAAAAAAAAATGAAAAATCTACTCAGTAAAAGTGGATATAGTTCCCGTGGACTGATTTTGTTGAAAACCTTGTTCTCAGATTCCATGTTAGCACTTAAACTATAAAATTTCAAGTTTCGGCGATTTTTGTTCTCGTATATTAATCTGATATACAAACCAGTTTCTAAAATAAAAACTTTTTCGGATTCCAGAGATCACAAAAACAAGTATTTCCAGGAAAAAAACTGGATTTCGAAAATTTGACACGATTACATTTCCCCTAGTTAGAGAAAGAAAAACATTTTTGAACTGTATGCTGCTAGGATTGAAAATGGTTAGAAACATTTAATGAAATAGTTTAGAAAAGCCATCAACAGACCATCTTCTAAGTTATTATGTCAGGATAGATATTTAGCTTTTCGCAAGAGAATAGGAAATTGATTATATGGATAGTGTGTCAGATTTTATTTGCTTTGATCAATGGAATAAGTTCAGTTTTAATCACTGCATACAATAAGTTGTCTAGTTTCGTCTCATGTAAGAATTCAGAGTTACATAAAAATTGATATTAAGAAGTAAGAAAAATTTACATGAGTGTTTCCCTGCAGACTATAAACAAAGGGGTGAAACAATATTATAATTAACAAATTAAATGTTTCTTTAATCATTTAACGATTCTAAACAATTAGAGAAACAAAAGTTCTTTTTCTTCTTTCCTATTTTTATCGTAAGTTACATGTCAAGCAGGAGGGCAGTTCGCCACACCAGAATGGTGATCACTTACCACCTGAGATTAGGGAAAATGGTTCAGAAAAAGGTGCAACCATCAAATTGGAAAGACCAAGCAGTCGCAGTGGGTCTTGTAGTAGTAATAGAAGTACACCGTCCATCAAGAGCAAGGATGTTAGTAATTTTTACTCTCTCTTATTTTATTTTATTTTTTAAATAAATATTACAGTAATTGCTGGCCTAATTAATGTCTTTGAAGTTATTTAAAAAACTGTCAATTATAGTTTGTTTTTTTGTTTTTTATTTTACACACTAAAGTTATTTTTATTTGTTTCAGATGGAAAAGCCTGGAACGCCAGTATCTAAGTCAAGCACACCTACATTACCTGGTGCAAGTGGTGGAGGGGTAAAACCTGGAGGAGCTGCAGGACTGTTGCCTCCATCAGCAGCTTCTCATGCTGCTGCGTATCCTTTAGCAAGAGCAGACCCATTCTCGCCGTATGCTAGAAATGCATTGGTAAAATTTTATATATTAGGATTTATTTTCATTTTAGAATTCAGTGTTTATTTACTTATAAAGGTTATTACAAAAAAAATTTTTTTTTCAATTTCAAAGATGGGTTATGAAGCACATCCACATACAAGAGTTCCCACTGTAGCTAGTAATGGACTTGCAATTCCTGGAGGAAAGCCGTAAGTCTTTTATATTACTTATAGATATTTTAAATCTCAGTTAAAACATTTGTCCTTTTAAAATTGTTATTTATGAGGCATGTCCAGTAAGTAAGTGTACTGAATTTTCGTAGGTTACAAAAATTTTTATTTGAACAAAAAATTACCTGGTTACATTAGTACATATGTAAGCTATTTTTCGACATAGTCACCATTCCTCTCAATGCAGGTGGTGAACCGGGGTATTAATTTTTTGATGCCTTCCTCGAAGTAGTTTCCCGCCAACCCCTTCGTCCACTTCTCCACCTCCCCCTTCACGTCCTCGTCGGTTGAAAACCTTTTTCCACCCATGTGCAGCTTCAGGGAGGTAAAGAGATAGTAATCTGAAGAATGCGCGGGATGGTTCAGGACATCCCATTTAAACGAGGCAAGCATTCCTTCGTGGCGTTGGCCGTATGTGGTCTGGCATTGTCGTGCAGCAGGCAGACTCCCTTTCTCAGCAAGCCTCTCTCCTTTTGTTCTGAATCGCCCTCCACAATTTTTTTAGGGTCTCACTGTATCTTGCAGAGTTGATGATCTCCCCTTGAGGCATATATTCAATTAAAACTATGCCTTGACAGTCCCAAAACATGGATGCCATGATTTTCTTGGCTGAAATTGTGGTTTTGAACTTTTTGGTGGAGGGTGAAGAGGTGTGACGCCACTGTAGACTGCCTTTTGGTTTCAGGTGTGTAGTGTGCAACCCAAGTTTCATCTCCAGTAATAATGATGGAGCGGAGAAATTCATCTCCATCGAGTTTGTAGCGTCTCAAAAACTCTTGCCCGGCCTCCACTCGATTCAACTCGTGTTGGTCTGTCAGCTGTTTTGGGACCGACCTCGCGGACAGTTTCCGATATCCGAGGGTTTCTGTGATGGTTTCATGTAGCAGAGATTTGGAGATTTGCGGAAACATCGCAAAAAGTTCATCCACAGTCAATCTGCGATCGTCACGGAGCGCATTTTCGATTTTTTCCACAATTTCGTTAGTCACAATTGAAGGTCTTCCGCTCCTCTAATCATCATGCACAGACGTACGACCGTTTTTACCTCATTATAAACCTCAACCGGAGTTTTTCCCTTCCAAACGAGATAACGGATGACGCCGCGTATTTCACACTTGGCGGGAGATTGGATTGACATTTTTCACGAAACGTATTGTCACGTCGACAGTTCTCAACGTACTGACCTCGAACCGATCTCGTTGCGGAGGGTAGGAATCAGGCTACATGACAGTGTAGCCAACATGTCGAAAACAAAATCCCTTCGGCCGTGAGAGCCTCAGTACACTTACTTACTGGACATGCCTCGTATTTTACGAAAATAGTCAGTGAATATTACTGAGTATGATAGAAAATAATTATTTTTAATAAGCTTAAGATAATGTATTTCATCATCGTAGTTGTGTTTTGTCAAATTTTTGCGATGGATTTCATTGCTGCTTGTTTACAAGATATATATTTATTTTCGAATTTTAGCAATTACAGTAAAAATTATGGCACTAACATTACAAACATTCACGTTCATAAAGTCCTTTCAACTTCTGCAGTTTTGCCTTCCTGTAAGGGAATAATTAGTTCAAAGCCATTCTAGAAGTAAGCCATGTAAATATATTGCACCTAGTTACCATGAATATATGTTTATATGTTAGTATGTAATGATTATTAGGGAATGGATTAGTTCAGTTGTACCGCGTTGGGCTCCCACTCGAAGGTCCCGGTTTCGAGTCAAGCAATGCTACTCTTAGGAATTCCCTTCCTAGGAGCCTCTACAGCTCACTCTCCGGTGATGAATAGTCTTCTTTGTAGCGAGACAGCATAGATAGTTGACGCGCCTTAAATTAAAAAAAAAAAATCAAAATAATAATAGTAGTGATAGTTATTACTATTATCTTGACGACTTCGCTAAAAAAAAAAAATCGATCAGGAATTCATCTTGCCAAAAAATATCATAGACATGATAATTATTGTAACAAAAAAACTTGGAAGACAAAAAGGAAAGATATCATTGAATGGTTATGGATAATTTTATTATATTATTATAGGCCGATCAAAATTTCTTGAATCTCAGGAGCTGAAGGAACTACAGCCGTCTTTTACGAAAATTACATAAACGTTTAACATACTGTATAGCTGGGAGGTTGCATATACTAAGTCCCTAGGAGAAATGCATTGTTTATAACAGACACTTCTTTCTTTAAAAAGACTTTTAATTCAACCATATAAGAATAAACGCTAAACTCGTGCAATTTAATTCTTACTATTACTCAGTAAGCAAGCAAACTTCCCAACCTTATCTATATAAAGTCTTTGCTTTGACTGTTCTCCGTTTTACATGCTTTAGCCAAGAGAGCTTATGCAAAATAAAATAAAAAACCTGTAGTCCGCTTCTAGCACAATCATTTCGATGTTGAAGTTAGTTTAGTCGACCGCTATTAATAATAATGATCTTTTTATCACTGTTGGCAAGCTGCTTTGCAGGCTGACCTGCCCTTTAATTAAACCTGTCCATAGAGTCAAAACATGGCTTTGAAAAATTGCCTTCAAATCCTGTCGAAAAATTTCGATTCTTTTTCGGTCATCATAATGTTTGCTACTATAATATCCATTTGCCACCGTAATGGAACTTCGGGGACTCTATAGCAATTTGAGATATTTTATTAAGTTATTGTAGGTAATATATTAAGTTAATTGTAAGTAATATATTGAAGTCCCTAATATTTTTATTATACTGAAAATATTACTGGAGAATGGCTTATTGAAATTAGTATGATTTGTGTAAGGTTATTTACAATTCATATATTTATATTTTTTTGTAAGTATAGTGAATTATTATTTTTTAAACTTATATTAGAAATAAATAAATAACTTTTGTAGGGCATATTCGTTTCATATGAATGGAGATGGCCAGCTAGAACCAGTACCATTTCCAACTGATGCCTTGGTAGGACCTGGTATACCACGACATGCTCGACAAATAAATAGTCTTGTACACGGTGAAGTGGTATGCGCTGTAACAATAAGTAATCCAACCAAATATGTTTATACTGGTGGTAAAGGATGTGTCAAAGTGTGGGATATCAGTCAGCCTGGAGTCAAAGCTCCAGTATCACAGTTGGATTGTCTTGTGAGTATTATTATTGTTATTATTATTTAAAAGTAATGTATTTTAATAGTACATAAATTGAATTTTTCTACTTCTATACATTTTATAGAAAAGTTTTTCTAATTTACTGAAGTAATTCCCCAAGTTAGCGTTTACACTCACACCAATATACAACATTCTGTTCTATGCAGTCGTCTACATTCCATGTACAAATCTGACATCCAAGGGTATTATTATTACTATAAGGTTATGTTAAATATCTTAATCTTATAACTTCAATCTAGTGAATCATTCCTTGTGTAAAAATTTGTGCTCTTTTGGGATGTGTGGTCTTCATTCAGTGATATGTGGTCTTATTCGGGGATAAGCTATGCTATCAAATTATTATTTTTAAAAACAAAAAAGATATTGCCTTATATATTCTTCAAAACTTACTTCTGCCAGATTTGTTCTTTTAGCTGAAGATATTGAAATTTATAAAAACCCATTCTACCCCATAACGGAGCTGCAAACTCTTACAACAGTATCGAGTCATAAAATAATATATTCGTGAAAACTACCAAATATAAAGTTTTATCTGCCAGTCCAGGATTCTTCTTATATAATTATTTAATATATGGTATATTCTTAAATATTAGTGAATCCATTAAAGAATCTGACATTTTCATCAGTAGCGATCTGAGTTTATACCAATAACATAACCATATGATTGAATATGTGGATGGGTTCGCAGTGCTGGATAACATCCTGAATTTTATCCGTCGTAGCATGTATATTTCTTTTATTCCTGACCGGTTTCGGATTTTCATCCATAGTTACAGTAAATTAACACCACTATTAAAATTTAGTTATAAAGTATCCTTCAAAACATGCTATTTATTGTATACACTATTTTCTAATGTCTAATCATAATTTATAATAATTCCATTTTGTCATTAAACACACACACACACACATAGTAACATAACCTTATAACCTCCCGCACATAAATACGAGTACAATCAACAAAAACAAGTGTCGAGTGTAATACAAACATTGCGTTGAAGTGAACTCTGTGTACGAACTTGATAATTTACTCTGACGATGGATGAAAACCGAAACCGGTCAGAAATAAAAGTAATTGCATGCTACGAAGGATAAAATACCAGAAGATACTATATTATTATATATAGTGCAGTCGAAAGTCTTACCTAACCAATGCTTTGGTATGCCACATTCTCGGTATGTTGCTCATACCAAAGCACTTCATGGAAAAATTGAACAAATTACATTGAAGCGATCCAAAAAAAGATTTCATTTGGTTACTTGAAACAGGTGCCAATAAAGTCACTCCATTTTCAAAAACGAATGGAAGTCTCTTCTGACTTGTTTATTTTCTTGGCTTTTATATTCCTCCCTATAATAGCAGACAGCAGATAACTTCTTAATTCATAACTATTTCATTTTTAGACATTTTGCAAATAATGGTTTTATGAAAGAAATGTTGAGCTGAAGAAACCAGAACTTTTTCTAGATCAAGCTAAATGTAAAATAAGAAAGAAAGAATTAGTGATTTAATTCAGTATAGATCATAATATATTTACCAAAATACATTTTTGTCTTTAGTATTTTAGTGAAATAAATTTTTATCAATCCTTCCATTTTTTAATTTTTAGCAAAGAGATAACTACATAAGATCAGTGAAGCTGCTGCCCGATGCGAGGACATTAATTGTTGGAGGAGAAGCCAGTAATCTTAGTATTTGGGATTTAGCGTCCCCTACGCCTAGAATAAAAGCTGAACTAACTTCCAGCGCTCCTGCCTGCTACGCATTAGCGATTAGCCCTGATTCTAAGGTAAGTCTTCCCTTATTAGGGAAACATATGATGAACAGATTAAATAATATTTGTAAAAATAAATAAAATCGTCGAATTATATTTTTTAATGTTTTTTTGTTTTTGAATTTTTAGGTTTGTTTTAGCTGTTGCTCAGACGGGAATATTGCCGTATGGGATCTTCATAATCAAACACTTGTAAGACAATTCCAAGGCCATACAGATGGTGCATCTTGCATAGATATTTCTGCAGATGGAACTAAACTATGGACCGGAGGTCTTGATAATACTGTGAGATCTTGGGATTTGAGAGAAGGAAGACAGTTACATCAACATGACTTTTCTTCACAGATTTTCTCGCTTGGTTACTGCCCTACAGGAGATTGGTTGGCTGTTGGCATGGAGAACTCTAATGTGGAGGTATATAATTTCTCTTTAATTTTTAAATGCTTGATTTTCTTCATAATTTTTATTATTACCATCATTCTATTTTGAATGTGTGCGAGTTGTTGGATAAGATTTTGAATTTCGTTCGTAAAATTTAAAGTTTGTCACAACTATTACATAATAGTAATATTACATAATTATATATTTATGGCTTAATTATTGGGTTGGTGAAAAAGTAATTAGTTTTTGCCCTTTTTGATATTGGAATACAGTCCTTAAATTATTGTGATTATTATGGTATATATCATTGTAATGCGCATTTTTCTTGCTTTACATTATTTGCTTATGATTTATTACTAGCTGTTTATTTTATATTTATTTTAGTTTAATGAAATAATGTTAGACAAAAGCAATTTCGAGCAAATTCTTATTTGAGTTCAAAATGGGTCTTAAAATAGCGGAGACAAGACGCAGGAATTGATCAGGTACTGTTAACAACGTGCAATGTTGATTCAAGATTTGAATGTTGCAAAAGAGACACGAGTCTTGAATTTGGGGAAGTTGACAACGAGCTATTTTGGAGAAATCATCGGAACTAAACTTATCCTCTTACGAGAAGTTATTGAAGAACTCAACATTCAATTCGTCTTTTCAAGCAAATTGGACAGATGAAAAAAAAAACTCGATGAGTGTCGATGCTTCATGAGCTAAGCGAAAATCATAAAAGTCGTTGTATTGAACTTCTCCTTATTCTACCAATGAACCATTTTTCGTTCGGATTGTGACGTGGGAGGAAAAGTGGATTTGATTAGAACAAATGCAACGCCGAACTCCTTTGTGGTTGAACCGAGAGGAAGCTCCAAAGCACTTCCATAAAAAAAAAAAAAGATCGTGGTTATAATGTTTGGTGACCTGGTGCCGGTCTAATCCAATATAGCTTTTTTAATCCCGGTGAAAGTATTACTTTTGAGAAGTTACTCAGCAAATCAATGAAATGCGTTGAAAACTGGAACGCCTTCTACCTGCATTGGTCTACTGAATGCTGCACGGCCCGACCGCAGTTTGCAGAACTAACATTTCAAAAGTTATAAACAAATTGGGCAAGTTTTGTCCCTCATCTGCCATATCACTCCCAACCGACTGCAACAAATATTGCAAAACCTTTTTGAAAGAGAAGAGTTTATGATAACTCTAAATAGATATATCATTTAAGTTGGGTTTAGGAAGAAATTTTATATAATAAAATCTATTCAGAATTTGAGCAGTCGGAAGACTTGAGTTTGTATTTGCATTTTTAAAAACTTTGATTATAACGAATACAAAGAAAAGTGTGATAATAAAAACCCAGTATTCATTGCTTTTGGGGGTTGTACAATGGAGAGACGGAAAGTTGATTACCAAACCAATATAATCTTTGAACAAATCAAAGAAGCAATATAGTAAATGCTAAAAAAAAATAATAAAATTTTCAAAGACATTTTCCGTGATAGTCTGCTTCATTTTGTGGTCATCGACCGGTTTCGGGCGTTCGTCCATCATCAGGATGTTTTTGTTTAACAGTGTAATAACATAGACTTGCACAGAGCAAATTCAGTTGATACACTCGATCTTAAAGGACTTTGTTTGACAGAACTAGGTTAAGTGGGGTGTTGCTACCTTAATGGGAAAACACATGTTCGGTCCTTTAATGACGTTGTTCCCTTTCTAAATAGAAACATAACCAATATATACAAAACAACATAAAGCAACCCAATCTTATTAATAACGCAACTTGCTAGTATATATTAATAACGTAACATATTAACAACGTAACGAATGAATAACGTAATTCATTAATAACGCATCTTTCATTATTTCTATCTATTAATTCATAACAGAGCAAAATAACGCAAAAGTGTCAGCTGTGGACCACCATGGAATAGTTATTGATAAGAAATGATAGAATCCGAACTGAATGACCGTAAGATGGTACAGATACATAATTATGTTGAGCAAGTAATTTATATAAGCAAGTTTTTTTATAATTATGCATTCCACTAAAAATTTCAACTTTCATACGCATTCACATACATCATCCATGTACACGTACGCACGCATACTTAAATGTGGGTTCATCTTTACAGGCCTAAACCTAACGAGCTCAAATACAGACATTTACAGACATATCACTGGAAAAATTATTATACAAGTATGTTTTCCAACCTTAATGCAACGTACAATCCACATGAACATTCCATTCTCTTGACCTGCATGCATCATTCACATATATACAAACTTAAAGGCTGTTTTGTTTCGTATGTACAGAATTACAAACTAGCAGATTTAAAACTAACTAAAACTAAAATCTGTTTGGTTTTTTACCACAATTTGGTTCATGTATACTGTTTGTACTGTTAATTGGTTTTCTATTGCTAATGAGGGAAGTGTTTTGAATAATGGTTCACTGGCAAATTTTATCTGTTCGTTTATTAAGTTTTGTGTTTTGTGTTTATATATTTCGAGTTGTTTTATTATGTCAAGTCGTCGTTCTTTGTGGCCTGGACGTATTAATTTCATCGTGGTGGTGATGTCGTCGGGTTTGTGTTTAGGTGATTGGCATAATTTGAGTCAACTTTGTTGTACTTGTCTGATCTGATGTGTTCGGTAAATCGTTCCCTGATTTTTCTGTCTGTCTGCCCCACATAAATGTTGTTACAGTTTGGCATTTCAACTCGTAAACCCCACTGCTGTCATACACGTCAGTGATCTCAGTACGAGTGCAAGATGCCTTAATGCCCAGTTTTTTTAAAAAAAATCGTGAGTTTGTACGTGTGGCTTCCAATATATGTGAATGTGGCAATGTTTCTTTGTCAATCCTATTTTGGTGGAGTGGTTCGTTTTTGAGGAGTTTATTAATGATATTCGCATTGTTCTCAGCTATGTTGTAGATTTTCTGCAGTTCTTGTGTGTGGTTCACGGGTTTGAGGGGTGTGTATTTGCCTGTTCGACAGGTGTCTCAGTGCAGCTAGCTTGTGGGTCTTTTGGGCCTTCACTTTTCCTAAGAATTCTTATATAACATATTTGGTTCAGAACTTGATACTTAAATAAAATATTTTCTAATAGGTGTTGCACGCAGTAAAGCCTGATAAGTATCAGCTGCACCTTCATGAATCCTGCGTGTTGTCATTAAGGTTTGCAGCTTGTGGCAAATGGTTTGTATCAACCGGAAAAGACAATTTGCTCAATGCGTGGAGGACTCCTTATGGAGCATCAATATTCCAGGTATGTAAACTTTGGGTTACTTTATTTCTATTTTTATCAAGTATTCTCTCAGAGAACTCACCTATTTATGCATCTTTTTTACTCAGAGTATATTTTGATCTCTATCAATTTTATATGAACCGCATGGATGATGGGAGGGTGGGGGTTGACTGAAACCTATAAAATAGGTGTTGTCGGATTAGAGCGCATACTTCTAATTACTTACGTCGACTTAGGGGGTAAATTTGAAACCTTAGTTTTAAATTTAACGACGAACATCCAAATAAATTCGAAATCCTATAAAATTCATTTAACATCTGGCTAATTCAGATTTGCTTACTTGTTCACGCCAAAATAAAAATGAAGCAGGCAGCCGGATCATAGCCGTCTCCGCATTATTATTGTTTGATCTTTATGTAGATTTCTATTTGCATCGACGTATTCTACGCCTTTAACGTACGAGTATATGGCTGTGGTTCTCCACTGTCTGTTTGATTCACTCTTCTACTTTTCCATACTAATTGCTAACTGTAATTTTTCCATACTTATATGTGTAAAATTTACCTGGTACTTTTTGTAAATTAGCTCTCACAGAAAACAAATAAATAAATAGCTTTAATGGCACTTATTGATAACAAAATACATAGCATAGCTAGGAGTAGGAAGTTGCTGTACTCCCTAGTTATCAACTTGAGCCTGAGCAAAATTTATGCATAATATTTATAGAGCTTAGCGTTCTAAGGTTAATATAATGGTGCGATATGTGCTTTCTGGATGGTGTACAGGGTGGTCCATATGTCTCGTTACCCCCCACTTTTTTTATTATTTTATAATATATTGCAATACAATCATATAAATAATGTGGTGCTATGGTTTCAACTATGTTTACGCATGTTTACTCATCCAGAAGGTCAGTATGACCACCATTATTTTCGTGGCACAAAATGATGCGGCGCCATGACCTATGTGATATTTTACGAGCGTAGCTCTGTCCATTGCACCAAAGGCAGCCCTAACAGCGTCCTTCAATTGTTCAGTTGTTTGGTATCGTTTTTGTGATACCCTCTCCTTAATAATACCCCAGAGAGCGTTGTCACAAGACGAGAGATCAGGGCTTCTGGGAGGCCAATCCATAGGCGCCGGAAGATGGACCGATCCGCGTCCTATCCACTTATCGGGAAACACTTCATTTAAATATTCCCTGACAGTGATGGCATAGTGAGGCGGTGCCCCATCCTGTTGAAACCAGGAACGTCCTAGGAGATTCATTCTTTGGAGTTCTGGAACAAAAAATTCCTGTAACATGGTGAGATAGGAGTGTTGATTAACTGCGGCATCAAAATTAATCTTAATTATATGCCGCAATTATTTATTTTTATTATAAAATAATAAAAAAAGTGGGGGGTAACAAGACATATGGACCACCCTGTACATTAATTCTTGCTTAATTTTTATTTTGATTGAATCGCTTTACAATATTTTTTTTTTTTTTTTAATTTCAGTCTAAGGAATCATCTTCTGTATTAAGCTGCGACATATCAGCTGATGATAAGTATATTGTAACTGGTTCAGGTGATAAGAAAGCTACAGTTTATGAAGTAATGTACTGAGGACGTCGCTCTTATCTCATCTTTTTTTTTTTTAAATATGGACTACTACAATGAACAATATTCTTTAAGACAAATACTTATTTCGAGTGATAGTGGACCTCGAAAAAAATAAAAAAAATTCTTGGTAACTACATTTCTATTTTTGTGTGGCTGTGTAAAAAAGAAAAATTAGTAAACTAGTGGCATCGCCTATTTAACAAATAAAAAGTATAAAAAAAATAATTGCTGATATATTGTTGAATTTCCAATCTGAGAATGAGTGGATGTTTTTTATATACATAGATCTGTTTGTTTTTCATTTTCTAAGTGATAATATTTTACTGCCATAAATAAAATGCACACATTTTATATAAGTTATTTTTTTTCAAGATACAAAACAAATTAACAAGTTATATTTTGTAAATTTATAAAAAATAAATTAATACATGTGTTTTTTAATTGTAAGAGAACTTTATTTTTCGTTTAAATTTGTAATTATGTATTTTTTTTTTTTAAAAAAATGAAAGCCTTTTTTGGCTCTACCGCGAATGTTACCTTATGCACATAGGTTTTTTTTAAATAATAAAAAAAAAAAAAAAGGAAAATGAAAAGATAAAATAATGTTTATAATTTGCAAGAAAACTCATTGTGTAAGGTTAAAAGAGAACATCAATACATTTATGACAACACTTTTTAGACTTATTATACATAAAGCTTAATTATAATGTTTAATTAATAATAAAAAAATTTAACTGTGAAATTTGTATTAAATGTTTTTTTTAGGATTTAAGCACTTTAATGTCAGATGTAAATTATAATTTTTTTAAAAAAAGTACAACGGTAATCTTGTAAATTAAAAGAAAAAAAAAACTCTATTGATAAATAAATAAGAGGTTTAGAAAGGTTTCAAAGAAGATTATGTAAATATAGTTTAGTAGAAAGCACATCGTTAAAACTTTCTGTATTGTACTCAAATTCTTATTGTAAGAATTAAAAAAGTGGCAGAAGACATAAAAATAAAAAAATCTTCCTACACATCCTTCATTAATAAATGCATTTTATCTTTCAGATTCATTGCATTCTGTTAATTAGTTAGTAATAAATAGGGATGGATGTTGTAGACAAAAAACTGATCCTGTAATTGTGGCTGGAATTTGTTCCGATTATTCTTTTCTAAGAATATTCTGGAGTTAGGTTTTTTTTGAATTATATACTTGTTTGGTATTTTATCCGTCATAGCATGCATATTCCTTGTTATTTGGCATGCATGCATGGATATACTTGTTTATTTGGTTAAAATTTTCAAAAGACATATCTTTATACTCTACCGTTTCTTATATTCTTTTTTCGATATATTTCTCTCCACAAATGTTACACTCTTCATAATTTTGCTACATAACATCATATATATTTTATAGTAAGGTAGATTTGTATATCACATAAATAACTATTTAATTCAAAGACCTTGTTCTAGAAAATTCTTTGAAAAGAATAGAACGTCAAGTCACGAAAGTCAAGAAGAAGTTCCCAAAATTATTCCTATGTTCTATTATTTAAATGATTAAGCTGGTGGGTGAAGTACTTTTCTCTTGTTTATACTTTTATTAAGTCTAATGTCAAGTACATTCGATTTGTATACTACAAAATTTGTTAAAACTTACGATTTTATACAACAGACAATTCTCATTTTATTTTAAGAATGTCTTATAAAAATGGGCTTTTTAAGATGAAAATTTTCTTAACATTCAGAGCCACCATTATAGCAAGCGCCAGCAACATGCAAATGATTTTTCTACGGTGTCCCTTGAAAATAATATTAATTGAATATAGTTATATTAGTTAACAGAAATTCCTAGAAAAGTAATGCTAACACAAACAACACTTTATATCTAAAAGTGGGGCTGCACACAATGTTGCGATGCGAACACACAGCTTTCTTAACCGTCAGCGGAGGACATAACATTAACATATAAAATAAAATACTTTTTAAACTATCAAGCTGGTCAGTTTAGTTGTGGCTATATATAAGAATAATAATATTATATTCTTATGGGTAATACTATATTTTTTCTACATACAAAGTATCGTAGCAGAAATTTTTTACAGAATTTATTTGATGGAAAGATGTAAATATACACCCTATTTGAGAAAGTGGTTGAATTCCGAGGGTATCTTGAACACTTAAAAAGACGACATCTCAACCAGGGTTGCAAAGATAGTTGATGTGTGGCAACTATGTGGGATTAGCTTACCTAGAGACAAATAAATTCTGTCTTATTACAGATTCACCATCCAAACATTTATCTTTCACAGATCACAGTTTATACAATGTACAGACGCAGACATACAGGGAGCCTCTTTAGACCGCATAACACACACAAACATATTATATAAGTACACAAGGACCAATTAATTTCTAAAATAAAAGTATTTCTGTGATGAGGTGAAATAAAGGCATTTCATCGAGATGAAAAGAACGACCGTGCCATGAAATATATTTCATTCTTTCATGATAAAAATGGATTTCTTCGAGAAATTATTAAAAATATTCTCTTCGGGAGTAAATCTTTTGGTGTCTCTCTGAGGCAAATTTTGTATACATAATCTAACTGTATTCGCTATTGAAATTTTGGCGGAAATTAATATTTCCTATATTCCATAATATATTTTTAATACACCAATTAATTATTATTATTAATGAAATGAGTATGAATACTGCGCGTAATAGTTTCGTTATGTATGAGCGTGATCTTTATTTGTTAAAGAATATTCTTATACAAATTTGAGTCTGGCTCTTCTCAATAAAATACAAAACAATCTATATAATAACAAAAAAAATCTTGACTTAAACCGTTGAATAATGAATGCCACGTTTCTAAAGATGAAAAATGAGAACAAAGAAAAATGAACAAATAATCAAATGTATTGAAACGATACTTCTAAGTAAAGTAAAAGACAAAATCAAACTGAATTGTTCATTCTTAGGATCTCCATTAAATAAAAATAAACATCGTTCAATATCACAGAGTAAAATATTTTTCCGATTTATAGATTTGCTAAGTATGTGTCTTTGTCGTCAAACACAGTAGGCAGGAGAATTAAAATTAAATGGACTTGAACATCACTGATTATATTATTACGAAATTTGCAAGTCTCAACAGTTTAAAAAATGTAAATTTTTCCTTTTGTGTAAAATTGTATACAATTATTGTTTACTACACGTAATTGGCTGATTATCAAAACTCTCTCCAACATATTATTAAATATTATTCAGAGTGAAAACAATTGCCCAAAGTCTATGCAGAAATGTCCAGTATCCATCCATCCGAAAAATCATTTTAAAAATTTAGCATTCAATATGCACAAACAAAAGAAAATAATTGTTTATAAAAATGGTCGATAATGTTGTCTCTAATGTTTCAATTGTGAAAATTTAAACGCATCTTTCTTTATTTTTCCGGTAATGGTGAGATGATGGAGACAACTTGTGGATATTTTTATTTTCTCTTACTCCAAGTATTATTGCAAGCGTGCCAAATTTTCGATCTCGAGTTTACGCCGGAAATCTCCAGTCCAAAAATGTGGTTTTTAGAAAATTGTGTGTATATGTGAACAGCATAGCTCAAAAACGAAAAATCGTAGAAAGTTCAAACGTGATATTCTGTTTAGGTATTACCATGGGATCAGACAGTAGGTAGGTCAACTATCAAAATTCCTCAATCGGAAGTACCTCTTTAATGAATGGTTTTTTCACTTTCTTGCAATTTTCTAAAAATGGCTACGGCGATTTCCTTAAAACTTGTTATATATATATATCAAGTACTCATACAAAAATCTACCACTTTTATTTAAAACATTTCTCTGGGAAATTTAAGGACATTTTTGAGGGAGAGGTAGGGTTAGGTTTTCTTCTTAAAAGTGCTATTTGTAGCTTATTATACAATTCTGTCATCTAAATAATATTAATTAGCATTTGTTGTTGAAATTCTGGGTTTGAAAAACATCTGAACTTTTACAGTTTTCGACGAATTTCATTAAATTTGGTATATTAACTATACTGCAAGGGATCTATATTAACTATATAATTGGTCAATTACAATTTTGAAAGCTGTAGTAAGAGAAAGTTGTGCGAGTGTTTCATACCAGATTTTTTTAAACATTAAATCTATTCGGTATTTTGTCCGTCGTAGCCTAGGGTTGCCAGATCTAATATATTTAATATCATCCTGATATTTTTGTTCTTATTGATATATGACATTAGACTCTAAATATACGTCTAAAAATGAATATTTATCCGACCACTGCGGTGATAACAATAATAGTTCTTATTAGCGCGCTCATCTCGCGCCACACAATCATCAATGAACAAGTACTGACTGCTGATTGGTTGATAGGAGTCTCGATTATGGCGCCCGCATAGCTTGCGCCGCCAACGCATCTCGCAAAGTGTCTTAAATGAGAAAACAAAAAATTTAGGTTACAAATATCTAAAGGGTGCTCTACACCAACTGATAATCAGATTGACATTCTAAGACGGTGACGTCAAAGATTTTATGGCCGCAGCCGTATGTGCATTTATTTTTGTTATAAATTAACAAATTTTGAAAGATTTAAGTTGGTTTTTATTTAAAAGAGTTTTCAAAAAAATGTGATATATTTCTTCCCAAAATATATTTTTGAAATCTTAATCATATATATTTAAATTTTTCATCTGGCAACCCTAGTCGTAGCATGCGTATTAGTTTCCGATGTTATCCAGCATTGCAGACCCACCCACATTTACAACATTAAATCTATTCCTGGGATGCAGAGGCATCAAGTGGCTAACATTACAACCAATCCGGTTTTGTAATTTGTTCAAGATCAAGCAAACTATTTTACATGAAATCATATTGATTTTATTCGCCCAAAGAATGAAGCATTCTGAATGGTTTACTTTTATTTTCTTTCTTCATAAAACCGATCAAAAATGTGGTTTCTCTGAATTAACAATAAATCTTCTACTTTATAGACAGTGGCAATGAGGCAAGCTATGAGTAATCCAAAAAAACTATGTAATTGAATGTTTCTATTTATTTTTCTAATTTGAAGCAATTTTAAATTCAAAAACGAGATTCGCTCCAAATTAATAATTACATAAGTTACCACAAAAAATATCTCAACTCTACGGTTTTATATCATTACACATTAAAGTATAAAATGTTCCAATACATTAGAATATTAACAAATTTTCATTATGTTGATTCATTTTTGGGAAGTGGATGTTGAATTATTCTATTGAGGGTTGGTGACAGTAAAACTTCAATAAATTATTTAAAAATAATATAATGTACTCAGGAATATAACAATTTTTCAGAGATATTTTCCGTGATAGTCTGCTTCATGTGGTCATCGACCGATTTACGGCTTACTCCTATCATCAGGAAGTCTTGATTAACAATGATAGTGTATAAACTGATTTTGCTCTGTTGCTAGTCTCTGTTATCACACTGTTTATAGAGACATTCTGATGAATGGGCAAACGCCCTAAACCGGTCGATGACCACAAAATGAAGCTGGCTATCGAGGAAAATATCTCTGATGCTTTCCAGCTCTGCGGACCGAATTATTTTTCTTCATTGTTAAAGTAAATTTTTTATATCAACATAAACAATAGTTATGTTTGGTCGTTGTTAATCAAACAAGCAAAAAATTATTTGGCTGGAGCCAAAGAAGAAACTTTTTATTTTTAAAAGTTGATTCGACTTTGTTGTCCTTCTTCAGGAACTGATAAGGACCAATGGAGAGTTAAATATGCACAATTCACATTATACATAATCCACAATAATCGAATATTTAACCAAAGGTGTCCGGAAACGTCCAAAGGTGTCGTATAAACTTTTAAAAATAAAAAGTTTCTTCTTTGGCACCAGCCAACTAATTTTTTGCTTGTTTAAATTTTTTGTAGGCTGATAATAACCTCCTTAGGTCGAAACGTGACAAAATTAAACATTATAAAACAATAATTTTCCCACCTCTTAAACAAAATTAACAAATTTTTTTTTTTGTATTTCATAAATCTGGGCGAAGGGCCTTACATATGCCTTGAGCGAGGCCTGCTAGCCTAGAAAAAAAGTAACTCCCAATCCTGCTAACATTTTATTTTATTCGAGATGTAACTCCAAAGTTGCAAATTGTATTTTCCGTTTAATAACACAAGGATAGGCAACACGAGTTGCTAAATCATCTTACCGAAGTATCTTTTTTTTCGGTATAACTCAATTTTTTCAAAAACTATTGCGATGATTTCCTTTAAGCTGTTGGGATGAAAGCCATCCCAGTGTTTTGAATTAGATTACTCATATATTTCCTAATGACCTCATATATTTCCTTCGGAACAATTTAATTGATGCAGATGATCTGAACGTTGTAACATATCAGAAGTATTAGTGAACTCCAAACATGCCTACAGAAAATAAAATCATTGTATGCAGACATATTGCATACAAAATCTATCTAAAATTTGCTATCAAATTGTGTTGATCTATTTAGACATTATCTTTTCTTTTAAAATACTATTATTACTTTCCAATGCAAAAGTCAGCAAATATTTTATTAAGAATTTCTTCTGTTGATACATGTCCAGTTATCTTTCCTAAACTGTGCAATGCCATACGTAAGCAATGTCCACCAAGATCGATATCTCTTTCATTTTCATAAGTTAAATAAGAATTCAAATATGTTTCACATTCAATTAAACATAATCTATGCCTAAGCTGAGTATAACATGGAGATTCTATTGATGGCTGGCCACATCTGAAAATCATAAGTAAAACATATTTCATTAAAATTCCAACCAACATGATCAAGATAACATTATTATTATTATAGTATATTTATATTATATTATATTATATACACTACAAACATTATTATAAATATATTACACCAAAAACATTTAATTATTTTTTTTATACTCACAATGCAGTTACATTGGATATAATTTTTTCAATCAGGAATTGCAAACCGTCTTCTGTTTTGCAAGAAATGAGATGCATATCTATTCCAAAATAATAACTCACTTCACGTAGAGTATTATGCAAAGATTCATGTACCAGATCAATTTTATTAAGTATCAATGAAACTTTTCTAAATTCAGAATTCATATTACTTGTCGCTGATGTGTCTGAATTAAAGTTAAACATGAAATTATCGCAGATAGTTTTATCATTTTTTATTTGAAGATTATTTAAATACTGAGCGATTAGACTAGGAAATTCTTTTTTCAATAAATATGGAACATTTTGTGAATTCTTCGACAGCCATTCCATGAAATGAGCACTGTCCAATACCAGTAGAATTAAATCGGCATCTAATGCAGCTTTCCTAGCTCTTGAAACTCCTTCTATTTCTACTTGATCGGAAGTATCCATTCTAATTCCGGCTGTATCAGTAAGAACAACCGGATATCCACCCATATCTATGTCTACTCTTATCAGATCCCGTGTAGTACCTGCTATTGGACTGACTATAGCTGCTGGCTTTTTACCTACCAAAAAATAAAAGATTTTTTCAATTTTAATGTGGGATTAAAAAATTCCACAAATAACAGTTTTTATTATTTATTTTTGAGATTTTTTTACCAAACAAAACACGAAATAAAAATAGAGCAGGCCTTCAAAAACAATCTTTTTTATTATCTAGTGTAGAAAATTATTTTTTGATAATGGTGTGCCTGGAAATTCTTACTACGTATAACTTATGACAAATTGAATTTTGTATCTTATTAAATTGAGATGATCCTGAGAATACTTACACAGTTTATTGAGCAAACTGCTTTTTCCAACATTAGGTGCTCCTAGAATTGCCATATTTACCCCACTTCTAAGACGTTCACCTCTCCTGCCGTCTTGTAGATGATTCTGAAACGTTATAATTAAATGTAAATAGCTGCAGTTATTATAACTTAGGGCATAAAGATAGAAACTCACATTTAAATTCTTTTATACAAAATATACTTTTAATAAAAATTATTTCGCGACTCAATACGTCTAACTATAATTTCAGGACGAACATAAAACTTGACAAAATTAAGAACAATGAAATAGTTTTTTTTTTGTAAAAAAAAAATACATACAATAAAGAACTTTTAATTGATTATATTGCAATAAAAACCCAATTTCCAAGAGAATTTTACAGATGAGTCAGAGATAAGCAGTAAGAAAAAATTATGAAAATATTTCACACACATTTCTAACTTTAAGAAATAAATTTCTAACCGTGATAGCTAGAAAGTGTAATAGAATCAAACAAGACAAATTGGCTACACAAAAACTGGTCTCAATAATTTCAAAACCAACCGCAGCAAGCTCTATATCATCGTGCCTTCAAGAGAACTTCAAGTCCGTCTTATCCTTTGGTCAGCCCACTGCAATGTACTGGCGAATGCGTTTCAACTTGGACGGCAAATATCCGACAAGTTGTCTCTAGCTCTAACCAAGAGCTAGGAGAAATGGGAATAAGAAGCCCAGAAGAGGGCTACAAAACAATCGTCAGATCAACTTGGAAGAGTAAGGAAGTCGCAAATCAACCTTCAAGGGTTCAGCAAGCTAGAGCCATAGTAGTTAATCCATCATTAGAATAAGCGAGAGCTGTAACTAGTCACATTGTTCTTCAAGCGACTCACATCACTCTCAACGTTACAATATATCTACGTACATTAAGTTACGAGTATCATCACTCTTCATACAGTCACTCCACCATAATAACGGATTCTTCTCTCCTTCTTCAGCAAATCGTTAAAATATAAAATGTGGGTGTAGTATCAGTTCCTGTATTCTCATTTTTAACATTTCCTACTATCATTACAAAAGTATCTGCTCGCAAATACATTCAAATTTTTTTATAAATACGCTATTTATTTTCAGATACAAATGTAAATATTGCCTTTCGTCTTAAGTTACTTGCAATAATATTTATGATTATCAGAAGATTTTTCTTGTTGGCCATTAGTTGTAATATGAAAACAAGAATTAGTTGGCTTCTCGACCAATTGAAGGTAAAAAAACAAAAAACCAAAAAAATAAATTTTGTAATTGTTTTTTTAATAATTGACAGGTTCGACGTTTCGACAAACTTTGTTTGCCTTCTTCAGGAACAATACAAAACAAAAATAAAGAGAAAAAAAAAAATTATAACATGAAACACAAACAGAAAACAAAATACATAGGTGCGATTACAGTAGAAATGCTTTGATTACAGACTTAGCATTGCTACTGTAATCGCACCTATGTATTTTGTTTTCTGTTTGTGTTTCATGTTATAATTTTTTTTTTCTCTTTATTTTTGTTTTGTATTGTTCATGAAGAAGGCAAGCAAAGTTTGTCGGAACGTCGAACCTGTCAATTTTTAAAAAAACAATTACAAAATTTATTTTTTGTTTTTTCACCTTCAATTGGTCGAGAAGCCAACTAATTCTTGTTTTCAAATAATATTTATGACTCCAGAGTTACGACTCTCTCCTCTTTTCATCTGTACCTCTAAAATTAATCATTTTCTCAGAAAAAAAACTTCAATCGTTTTTGATTACACAATTAAGTTAAATAATATTTTCATTTACTTTCAAAAACAAAAAAAAAATTGATATCATAATTAAAGTGGCTTAAAAAAAATTTTAGGAGGATAATTAGGAAGGCATTAAAAAATTTAAAAAAAGATGTTTAACTAAAGAACTTCCATGGACTTCACAACTCATCCAGTATGTTTACAAACACGATATTCGAGAGAACAATGTCCGGAGGCCGGCCGGCAGTGTACTGAGAAGGCTCCGGGCGCCAATGACCATAGATGTTGGCGCGCCTTAAATTAAAAAAATAAACACGATATTCATCTTTAGTCTCTGTAGAATGTTTCTATACATATTATGTCCTCTTCAAATAGTCAGTTCAACTGTGAGCTTTTTTAGGAAAACCATGACTAACTGTCTCTAGGAATATATTAGTAATTTTACATCACTACTGGAAAAAACAGTGGTACAGCTGCTGAAGCTATGCTTGCTCTATGAGAAATCGAAGGGGCTGATATCCTTGATCAGCGAAGATGAGGGTTTAAAAAGAAAGACAGGTTCTTGGCGGTGCTTGTTGGGGCTTTATGGAAAGTGTCGAATCAAATCCAACCGCAAGTACATGCGGCACTTGATGTTGGAGCTTTTTGCAATTTCTCCTTTTTGAGATTTTTTTCTTTGACATACGTTTTCGGTGGAAACTCAATTTCAAAAGTTTGAGACCATTACTATACTTCCTCTTACAAGGAGTAAGAGGAAGCAAAAATAAATAAAATAGAAATAATAAAATAATTCAATAACAAATGAAAAAAAATTATATAATTTAATATAACAACTTTAAGAACAACTTTTCCACTGCCAACCATCATTTTGCTTATTTTATATTGTAATATGATTTATAAATAAATCATTGTATTTTGGTACTCACGAGTTTTTTCTTTAAAGCTTTTTTGAGTAACAATAGATTTAACGCATTTATGTACATCCTGTGCTAAACTGTCAAAATATTAATAACAGCAATAACAACTGAAAATATTAATAACCTTTATTTTGTGTTGAAGATCCTGAATAACATTTCTAGTACTTTTAAAGAGATCCTCTTCAATATTTTGATCTTCTCCAAAATCTATACAGGCTTCAATATTTGACACACACTGTGCTGAAATAATATTTTTTACATTATTGAATGTTAGAAGTCTTATTTTAATTCATTAATTATATTATGCAGATTTCAAAATTGCAAATTTAAATTTTGTCAATTTAATTGAGTTATTGTAAACCTCAGTTAGAATCTTCTTCCATTCAGTGTACACATTAAACAGCGATCCTTCCATTTGAATTAATGCTTGTTTTCTTTGAAATTCAGTTTCAGAATTGATCAAATCATTCAATCCTTCCACTGCAGTTAAATCCAATTTACCAGCATAAAAAGCTCGTTTAGTAAATTCTCCTGTAAGTTATAATAATATTGTTTGATACCTACATATGTCACTAAAAGTTTAATTTTATAACACTAAGTAATGTAAATCTTATTTTTGCTAATTTTACTTTCTGTTGCGGAATTACTGCGGTCGTGTCAAATTTTTTTTTATTTGGGCGACTTAACTTTTGTCTGAAAATAACTAAACTTAATTCCTAAGTCTGACCGTGTCATTCATCAATTATCACTATGTTAAATTTATGACTAATTTATTTTAAAAAAAATTAAAAACACTAATAGATATTTTTATTTGTGCTTAATTAAACAGTATTGGACAGGATTCGATTAGGTTAAACAGTATTGGACTAGCAACACGTCCTGTGATTTCCCACAAACCAGACGATTAAAAAATAAATAAATAAACTGTATTACCAGGTTCTGCAAGTCTAAGATTTGGAAGATGTTTAAGACAGTTCAGTACAGCTGATATAACTGCAACACTACCATGTACATGGAATTCACAACAGTCTTCACCAGTAAAACTTCTGGGTCCTAAGCAAAAATGAAATAATTCATGCACAAAAATAAGACATTATAGTTTGAGAGTTCAATCAAAAGGAACTATTTCATACAAGTACATTAAATATCATTTTCTTATGTAAATTATAGCTGGAATTTTAAAAAAACTGTACAGTTTGAGATACTCAAGCGATGCAAAAATTAAAAATTCCTTTCAGTCCTGCATACCAGGAAACCAAAGAACCAATCCTCGATCAAGAACCTCATTTGTACTTGGATCTCTAATTCTTCTAAGAACTGACTTTCTTGCCTCCGGTAACAATTTAAAGCCTCCCAGTCTTTTCACAACATCGGCCGCGTCTGGTCCTGAAACTCGAATTACTGCTACACCACATTTTCCATATCCTGAAACAAATATGTACAGTTCCCTTTATGTTAACAGAAATACTTTAAACCAAATAGCAGTAGGGACCATTTCTAAATATACTTACCAGAGGATAAAGCAAATATTGTTGAGATTTTTCTTTTTAGAAATGACCCAATGTTATTAGCTATAAATAACTGCCCATTTTTTGCCGGATTTAATCTCATCAAAATGCAACCCAACTTCATTGTTAATCACACTACAACGTCTGGAATATCAAACTTGCTATGACATTCACTTCGCTTCGTTGTGATCTTCATAAAAGATAAAATATATCCTATAAACAAACCATAAACTCCAATGCTCAACTAGACCTAGAAAACTAAGCAAACTATAAAACTAAAAAACATGAAACCCTATATTCCAGGATAAGTTTGTTCCCGAATCAATGATCAAACCTTATCCAAACATACATGTAACCCGTAACCTAATGCAACCTCATAAAAATACAAGCAACCACTAGAGTTGGCGACTCAGTGAGATATACGCCCTTCCGATAAGTACCTGAACTAGCAACATTTTTCCAGCTGCTATTGCTGGTCTGGTTTTCGCAAGAAAAAACATTAAACTTACGATAATATGAGTATTATTCATTAGTCCTGAAACCAGAAATGTACTAGTTAATACAAGTTTTTAAAATAGTGAAACTTTGAAAAAAAAAGAGTTATATTTACCATTTATTCTTGCATTGTGATTGAATTATATACAAGGATATGATTAATTAAAACATTTAAACAAAAGGCAGGTAATAACTATGAAATCTCTGCTGAAATTAATGAAAAGATTCCAATTTTATCAATTGAGATATTTGCAGGTTACTATTTGGAAGATGAAACTGATTATTACTTCTCAGGCTTTAAACATAGCATTAGGTCTATGTATATGCTTTCCATTCCTTTTAATCGCAGTAATTATCATCTACAGTAGATATAGGTATAAGGTATTATCAAGAACAAATCTGAAAAACAAGCACATTATAGTAAGTAGTCAGGTCACATCAGTCTGCTTTATTTTCTGTAGTATTGTGCTTCTGTGATGAAGCACAGCAGACAAGGAAGTTTGCTGCCGTTTGATATAATCTTGATTTATCAGTATTTAATTTATTTATTTTAATAATAGATAACAGGGGGATCCAGCGGCATTGGCAAAAGTTTGGCATGTGAAGCCGCAAAAAGGGGTGCAAATGTAACAATAATAGCCAGAAATGAAGAACGTCTGCTTGCAGCAAAAACGGAAGTTAATGTTGCTTGTGTGAGTTCGACTCAAAGGATTCATACCTTATCACGTAAGCAAACTTATGATTTGTCTGTTTTGAAACATGATTTGTCTTTGGGCATTACGTTTGTCAAATCTTAAAGGAAGTTGATTTTTATATGAAAGACTACCTCCCAGATGAAAGTTAAGTGAAAAAAAAACATAGGAAACTACATACTGGCAAACTCCAAGTAGTCTAGTGCTTTAAGAATTTCTTGCACTGAAAATTAAGAAATTGTTAGAGACTATATCTTGTTTTATGCAACTTCGTATACTTTATTTTCATCGTAAAGAAATTTGCCATCACCCCAAGATCATTAGATTTTTAAGTTATATTCAGTTACAAATCTTTCCTGCATTATTTTTAAACATTTACTTCTTCCATAGTTTCAATAAGTGATATCAGCAGTGAATTTAGTTAATTCATTATTCTTCGCTAATAAGCATCACATAAATGGATTAAAAAAAAGTTCATCTCTCTGAGCAGTTCCACCTAAGAGAGTTTATTTGCATGCGGCGCCACTTGCCTTCTTATAGCTTATACTTTTACAGACAATAGTCACTGCATAAAATCAGATGTTGAATGTGTAGATGAAGTGGCTCAAAACCATTCGATCTAAAAGATCTTGGATATTAGTGTTTGTACACAGAATATAGTGGTCTGAAAAAGTGTACTTATGTAAATGTACATATGTTATTGCGTGAGCGTCTGTGGTGCCTTACCAAACGATGTCCATGTTGATAAGCCATTAATCTCGCAGGGAAGCCTAGATCTCTGAAAAAATGGCTGTTAGGCACTTTCTGTTATGGAGGGAGTGGGTCTAAAGTCGTCTGATTATTCCAAATATATAAGTGTATAAGCCCTGTTACAAATATCTGGCCCAGAAAGATAATTGTTAAATCATGAGGCTAGTAGTTGTGAGAAACATAAGAAAGAAAAGTCGATCAGAAAAAATTAGGATTAGGGAGTAATTTTTTCTGGTTATAACATAATAATTGCCAAATCTGTGCCTCCTGCTGGCAAATTCTTGATTATTATCCTTATTCCAAAAAAATGTAAACTTCGTTTTCTTTCAGTTTAGTAACATATTAAGCTACAGAAAATCCAAACTTTCGAAAGCAGAAATTATCATTGAACAATAATATATTTAAGTAGGGTAAATTAAATAAAAATGCTACAACAGAAGTGGAAGTAATAGACAAGTTTAATATAATAGCAATTTATCATTGCGCGTAACTAATATTATTATCGTTATATTTTCAGCTCACTATCGACATATGGATTGTATAATTAAGTGTTAAATATTCAGTACTAATCAGGTTACCCTGTTATCTTTGAAATACTTAAGTTTGATAATTTTCATTTTTAGTTGATATTTCCAATGATTATGAAGAAATCGAGAAAGCTTTTATTGATTTTGAGCAGGAAATGGGACCACCTTATATGTTGATAAATTGTGCAGGATCTGCAATATGTGGCAAATTAGAAGATACATCTATACAGGATATTAAGGTATCTTCTAGTTTCTTTTCTTTCTTAAAGTAGTTATAAAGTAAATAGTTTCTTTAACGAGGTCTATACGAGGATCTTGTCTGATGCAAGTGCTGATATAGGGCCTTGGAAATGTATATGTATTTTTTTTTTTTTAATTTATTTTATTTTATTTTATATAGAAAATGTTCGACCTTAATTGTTTGGGCAGTATTTATCCTACCAAAGCAGTGGTTGAAAAAATGAAATCTCAAGGTTTTGGTCATATTGTATTCGTGGCATCTGAGGCAGCCTTTGTTGGAATATTTGGTTACTCAGCCTATAGTGCTTCTAAATTTGCTCTTAGGGGATTCGCTGAAGCATTAAATATGGAGGTTGGTGTTAAGATTTATTTTTCATAAGAGACTACTCTTTTTCGAAAGTATCAGTTTTGTTCTATCATTGATTCCATGTGCAATGTTTTAGGTCCGTAATTACGGTGTACACGTAACTATAGGTTACCCGCCGGACACAGATACTCCTGGTTTCGCTGAAGAAGAGAAAAGTAAACCCCAAGAAACTAGATTAATTTCACAGACTTCTGGGTTGTGGAAACCTGATGAAGTTGCTAGAAGAATCATGGATGATTCTTTGGTAAATTTTTGTTTTTAATTTTCCGATTCACTTATAGAATGTAATTAAAATGCAATTAGTCCTATTTTTTTTTATTCAGTTTTTATAATTGGGGTTTTTCAATTTCATATAGTGTGCAATCATGCCCTAGGCAAACTCCAGCTTACCATCACACTTACATTTCCCTGCATATTAACACATTCACTGACGACTACATTATACAAGACTCAGAAACCAAAGGAATACAATAGATCTTCTAAGATCATAGTTAATTTGGCTTCCCAAATCTTAAAGAGCTATGATAACACAAATTTTTTCCCTTAACTTCTAATCCAACACATAGACTCTATTTTCCGGAATTAAAGGGACATCCCTGTTCATTGATAAACTCGAGACTTGCCTTTTTTATCCTTCATGCATATATTCCATTTGATCTGATCATCGCGCGTTTCCTTACCAGTCCTTTACCTAGATCAGGGATCACAAACTCAAACGGCAGCAATGGGCCAGTCGATTAGATTTATGAGTCGCGGGCCGTATTCTATTATTCCGTCAACCAAAACATAAAATAAAAATTTGAATGCTTTAACATATGCCGTTAGACATGTAACATGTGCCCAGGGTGAGCCGTCAATTTGCGATCCCTGGTCTAGATTTTCAAATAAATATTCTAGGTGCTTTAAAAAGAGCAGTGTTTGATATATCAATATGAAATGTTTGTATTACAGTATGTAAAACTCATAGATCTTCGGGGTTGAGACAGACCGCATCAATGGTTTGTTGTAAGCGACGTTTCGCCCATATTACAATAGGCTTCTTCTGGGTTGTGCCGCCTCTGAAACAACTAACTATAACTAAAGCTGGTGGTTGGTTTTAGCTTTAGAGACGACACTACCCTGAAGAAGCCAATTGTAATATGGGCGATACATCGGCTTATAACAAACTACTGAAGCGATCTCAACCCGAAGACCTAACTGTTTTGCATGAAAATGGCCGTGGAAGCCTGAAAGATTACTGTAAGTATTCCTTTATTTTAGGCTGGTTATTTTAGCAGTGCCATTGGAATGAATGGATTTTTACTTTCCACTTTGTGCGCAGGGATGGCTCCATGTTCCAGCATTGTTCACTTACTTATGCAGGTACAATAATATGCTCAGCTTAGTTTTTTATTACTTGGTTCATGTAATATAACAATAGAAATCCTAAACAAAATTTTACTTTTTGGTTGCAGATGTTATTAATGGGCACTTTTAGGTTGGTGGGTGCAATTTATCAACTCTACTTCCAGTGGATTATTAAGAAGTGCATGGTAGCCAAGAACAAATTAAAAAAAGCTGAATAACACTATTAAACATTATTCTCTTCCTATCAAGACATTGAATCAGAGACATTTAGTGAAGGGGGAATTTGTGAATGAAAATCAGAGGAAAAAATAATAAAATGCAAATTAAAGGTTATTCTTTAAAAAAAAACAACGCAGTTAGATAAAAATTTCCGCTTAAGAGATCTCACCTATTAAGCAATATGTAAAAACAATAGTTTCAACAAATAATTGATTATTCTTTTATTTTTCTGGTTACTAAATCATTTTATTTAGAAGATGTACAACACTGACAGAAACGAGTTTTACTTTGGATTCAATTTCAACTAAATAATGGTAATCAGCTTGTCTTCAGAAAGTCATTAATTTCAGAAATCTTTGTCACAAATGTGAATTCAGCTGGCATTCTTCCAGCTGATTGAAAGGCTTGGCTCGAACGGTTGATTTGGAATGATGTTCGGCAGTTTTAAAGTTTCATTTCTATTGGTAATAAAGACATCTTAAATGTTAATAGGCGTGTAATCTCTTTAATAGCCGCACATTTGGATGCTATTTCTGACCTGAGGATTTTATTATTGTATGGACGAAAAAAAAAATTGAAAATCGTATAAAAAAAGCCCTCTTAGTTCAATTTTTTTTTCAAAAGTGATTTCTTGTTTTAGAGTTTTAGGATATTAAAATAAGAATTTGATCTCGAAATTTTTAAATAATTGCCTTATTTAATTAAAGAATAATAGTAAATAGTGTATTTATATTCTCTTTAACTGGGAATTATGAGATTAAAGCTATTAACCTTGAATGTTTCTTCACTTGAGAGATTTATAATATATAATCGTGTATACTGAGTTGAAAATATATTTCTAACAATGTCGATAAAATGTAGTATTAATAAAAATAATGATTCGTGATTTATTCAAATATAGCAATTTTTGGATTTATAGATCAAAATAATGCATTCTCATATTATTCATGTTTGTCTACGATCAATATAATATTGACTTATTAATATTAAATATTTTTTTCTTTAATAAGTTGTTTACTTGTTGTTACATCTATGAAGGAAGCCATGAAATGAAACTTGTTAGATTCAATTATAGTACGATTTAAAAAAAAAAGTGTAAGTTCGCAAAAAAAAAATGATGCTACAATGGGAGTGGATATCTTCAATATATATCTTGCAAAACTACGATTTTCAATTTCATCTTATATAATTAGATCCATTTTACCCTGATCAGCAGGTTTATTTTTCTATACGCCAATTCAATTTTTTTGGGTTGGCTAGTTTGTTTTTCTAAAAAAATTCTATTCATTTCCTGTAGAGAATTAATTACAAGATCAAAATTAGTTTGGATATACCTTATCGTTTTGCTCATGTCGTATTTCATGTTCTTCATAGATGTATCTGTAATATTTTAATTTAAAAATCCTATAAAATTATTTAAATATTATTAATTTTCTTAAATATTTCAAAATGCAATTTCTGCCCATCGAGTTAATGTTTTGCTAATAAGCCGAGGAACCGGCATCAGCTAGCAAACAATAAATTCAGAATTTTTCACTATTGTAATTATTTAAAATTTACTCTATTTCATTGTAACATATTCCCAAATTTAAGTTGTGTTTGGTATTGATTCATTTTCATTTTGTCATCTTAAAAAAAATGTACATATTATTGAAGAATTGAATTTAAAAAGACTTGAATGTGTGTAACTTGCAATAATATACTATCTTGATATACTATGTTAAATTTCGAATTGTTTTTATTTTTTGCTCATTTTCTCTTATTAGAATAAGAAAAACTATTTTGAAAAAAGAGAAATATTTCTCATTTAATAAATCTAATATCTCAGTGAATTCGCATATTTTGACACTCACTAATAAAAGGTTTCGCGGTTTGAACATGATGAAGGCAACAATGACAGAAAATTTATTGTCTATACGAGTTTTAAGTATAAGCTAACACAAAGTTCAAGCAACATTTTAAATTATAAACTATATCTGGAAAATGATATTCAAAGCGTCAGGCTTTAAAATTATAATAAGATGTTTATACGGCAATGGCCAGAGCAGTTTTTAAAGAAAAAGAATTCTTTGTTGCTCTACGTTTCGGGTACCATTGATACCAACAAAGAATTCTTTTTCTTTAAAAACTCTTCTAGCTATTGCCGTACAAACACCTCATTATATCTGAGAAAGTTTCAGATATCTTCTTACTCCAAGCTGAATATAGGAGAGATCAAAATTGAAAACACAGCTTCGTTTATAATTTATTTAAAAAAAATAATATAAAAATAACCAAAATAGGATTCAAACTTAAAACGAAAAATGTCATGTGCAATTAGTGAACTAGTTAAAAATCCTCTACCAAAAGATTATCCCTTATAACTTAAAACTAAAAATGTCATGTGCAATTAGTGTATTGATAATATTCCTCGACAGAAATAAATTATCCCTTACATTCCCATTTCACTCTGTGGAAACATTTTCATTAAATTACCACAGTGATCTAGTGCGAATAAGCATTATAGCAAATAATGTTGTTAAAGTGTATCTCTTAAAGAAGGGATGTTATTAAAGTGTATCGCATAAACTGGGGCTGCTAGCATGTAGAACGAATAAACACACTGGAAATGCGATATCGCTATAAAAAGTTCCTTATTTGTACTAATACAGGCTAATACAATTACATGATGAAGGATGACGGTTGCCATTTCTCGCTTGACCTGACCAACATGTTTGAATATTTATTATACTAATACATTATTTTTGGTTTTCTATTAAATCAATTGATCGTTAGTAATAGTATTAGATAAACCGATAATTTTTTTTCTGGGGTTCGCCCCAGTCTGTGTCTTTTTTTTTTACTGATCTGCAATTAAATTTAGAACTATTTGAAAAGTTTGTATGATCTATCTCAGATTGTCTAAACCATGCTTCTTTTCCTTAATTCTAATAGGTTTTGAATTTTCCTCCAACAACAGGATCTAGCGTACCTGTTTGTGTACAGATGTTGACTTTCATTAAATTTTATCACAAATTGCACATCAATTTTAATTACAGGTTGGGCAGAAACTAGATGTAGAAGTCAACGTCTCTACACAAATTTAATAAACTAAACTCTATAGCGGCCTCTACACGGTCAATAATATTGACAATACTTTAGAGTATTGACAATAATATTGACCATGTAAGGTGAAAAAAATTGACAATAATATTGATCGTGTAAGGTAATGAAGTATTGTGATTGGTTAGCACGAGTATTGATGGTTATATTGTCAATACTGATATTGACAATATTATTGACCGTGTAGAGGCCGCTTATCGTTTGAGGAAAATCAGAAAGCGGTATTAACGGACTCAAATGTCTGACAGTCATTCACAGATAATGGTTCAGTACTGTAGACTTAACGAATTTAAGACTTTTGGATACATTTGATAGCCGTGCATTAACTGTATATTTTTTTTTTGTTTATTAGCAAAGGCATATATATACAAGTTATAAAACTTCTTTATGAAGAATATAATAAAAATTTCCGCATATAACATTGCTACCAAAGACTAAAATCTTATCTTCGTCCGAAGACACTTAGTGCAAAACAGTGCTAGATACAAAGTCAATCCAATTGTCGCTTCAGTCAGACAAATACCTATTGCGGGGTTTATTATCGACTGTTTAGACCAGTGGTTCCCAAACTTTTTTGACCCATGGACCCCTTTTTATAGTCAAAACTTGTGCCCACAGACCTCCCAAGTGAAAAAGCTACTAGTATAAAAATTACAAATTTAAAAAACATTTTGTGGTATTCTTGTTCAAACATTGGTTTAAGTTCTTCATTTGTGGATATTTCAATAAGCTGCTCCTGTATTAGTATGGATACATCTGTGCTTGGGATCTGAGTTTGTCCACGCGCAAAAGGGTTCAACACCCAGTCGGGAATATCCATGTGAAGAATGTCTTCAAATCTTTGGTTCAGGTCTGCATGAAGAGCCGTTAAGTGTTGACAGTAAGCAAGCAAATCTTCATCTCTATTTTGCAATTTCGAAAGATTTGGAAACTGAGAACATTCTCCTCTTCCCAAGTTTTGTTTGTACTGAAAAAGTTTTGCAACAAACGCAGATATTACGCTTTTAATTTTGATTAAATTTAATTGGTCACCTTGTAGTTTCAAATTAGTTTCGTTAAATTTGGCAAATAAATCAGTCATATAGGCTATGTCATTTTTTGAGTTAATTAAATTGCACATAAAATCCCGATGAATTCATCCTAACCAAAAGGTCATCCATGACTATGCACCACAACTTTGGTGAGAGACAACCCCCTTGAGGGCACCCTCTCCCCGCTTGTACTATCATAGTGCGCCCGCCAAGGGAAGTCTGTATAACCCTACTCCTAAGATAGGCACCTATCCAATTGATTAAGACGGGATGTATACCTTTTCGTACCAAGGCATCTTCGAGACCATCAAACGACACTCTGTCAAATGCCCCCAACATCAAAGAAACACCCTAGGGCATATTCTTTTATTTCCAGAGCAGATTCTATCCTTCCGACGAGACAATGTAATGCAGTCTCTGTCGACTTACCCACAATATAAGCATGTTGGTTAGGATGGAGAGGATGATCCCTTAATGGACCATCAGTAATATACCTATCCACCAACCTTTCCAGAGTTTCCAAGAGGAAAGACATAAGACTAATGGGTCTAAATGCCTTGGGGTCAGAGTAGTCGTTTCTTCCTGGCTTGGGAATAAAGACTACCCTTACTTCTCTCCATAATGTTGGTACATAACCAAACATCCTTTAAAAATTCTTAACAATACCTTCATCAGCACGTCCCCACCATTTTGCAACAGACAAGGATAAATCCCGTCCGGTCCAGGTGACTTGAAAGGTGAGAAACTTTGTACGGCCCAACTGACTCTATCATGTGTAACTACCTCATCTAAGGTGGATACATCTTCAGGGTCCCATCTCCTTCCACCCACCAAAGACGAAGCAGCATTTAAACCAATATTATCCGGGAAGTGAGTATCAAGCAAAAGCTGCAGTGTCTCCCCTTCCCCCCCTGTAAAGGAACCATCATGGTATCGTAAGGTACCTAACTGACTGTCCCTATCCTTACTAAGAATCCGTACCAATCTAGATGATTCCTGGAACGAATTTATATCCTCACAAAAGGATCTCCAGGAATTCCTCTTGGCTCTGCTCAGAGCATATTTATATGCTCTTTTAATACTGTTATAACTATCCCATGAAACAGCCTTCCTGTATGAGCCCCTTACCTGTCTCCTTAGTTTTTGAGCCCCTACTGCTAATTTCAATAATAATAAAAATGGATCACAATTTTATTATTTTATATTAAACCTTGCGCGGACCCCATAACGTTGTTCAGGGACCCCCAAATCAATTTTAATTTTCCACGGACCCCCTGAATGATACCGGGGACCCCTGGGAACCACTGGTTTAGACCAATCATAATATTCATTTGAAATTGTAAAATTTGCCGTTAATATTGCGAATAACTAAGCGTTGATTGTGGAAGTATCTTTATGTTTAAGTAATTAGGCACTTTTCGATATCACCTTTTATTCTATCAATAATTAAATCAAGATCATCTGTTTCGTTATTAGTAATGATAAGATCCCATTCAGTTACATCATCTAAATCGCACTCACTTTCTTTATCATCTATTCCTAAGATAAAAAATATATATATTTAATGAAACTGTATGTTAAATAATAACAAATTTCATCTTAAATTTATTTAAAATACCTTCTATAAAAATCCATCCACGTTTTTTTCGCATTTGCTCATCAGAAATAATTTTCACGGTAGTAACAACAGTTTTAAAATTCTCTTGAAACCACAGTATGTCAGTTTTTCTTCTAATATCACTAACTATCCATATTGGTTTTTCCATTGCTAGAAAATACTCATAATTGACTTCACTTTTGTGAATACTCATTGCATTAAACATTCTGAAAAACAGTCATTGAATTGCCAAGGACCAACCATGAAACATATCTATCGCTGCTCGACAGAATATTCCATAATCCTTCTTCCTTTCTTGTTCACCCCATAAGATCATTTCTTGTCGATACTGCTCTTTATAATTTTCTGAACCTAGTAATAGATGATAATCCAATCCTTTCATATTAGTAAAATGAAGTTTTATAGGTGCAGAAATTTTAATGATAACCGCTTCCTCTTTATTCAACCTATAAAAGAAGAAAGACTTAAATGAATAAAAACTAAAGCACTTCAAAATAACTTTCCATGGTAAACTGCATTGGTATAAATGGCAATTATTAGCCAAATGATTTTTACTAGAATAATAAGTGTTTTAGATAAACATTAATAAGAGAGCAGCATGCATAAAAGAAACTTTTATCATTGAGTGTAATGTAGATTATCAGCTTTCTTAAAACTTACAATGAATATACATAATACTAACCAACACCTACTGAGCAAACAAACCTCTGATATAATCTCTCTGTAATGTAATCCTTTCCACATTTCCTTTTTCCAGAAAATAGGTAAATTTTTTGAGGATTCATTTTAGAATTTTGACACAGATTTTTAATTAAATTTTGGATATTAAAAGCTTATAAAAGACAATTGTAGTGAGTTACAAATAAGCTTATACCAAAGGAGGACAAAAAAAAGAACACAACAAATTTTATACTGTAACTTTCGTCCTGCTAGTGCCTGCCAAAACAAGATAAACGCTCGGGAGGTTATACACGCAACAAGTTAGATCGATTATTATTTGTCACTGAGACAAATTTTATAGTTAGAATACCAAATTTAATGAAATTCGTCGGTGTTTTTATAAAGAAAATTGCCTAAACTGAAAAACTGTTCAGTAAAAACGCACTTTCCAGGTTACTAATTTTATTGAAATTTGGAAGTTTGCAAATTTCTTTTAAGGAAAATCGCTGCAGCCGTTTCAAAGAAAATAGAAAAAGTGAAAAATACTTTTCAGGAAAAACGCAGTTCTGGCCACCTGAGTTTCTTCAAACTCGGAATTTCAGCAACATATTTAATTCTAATTAATATTATAGAATCGTATAGTTAACACTTTAGAGGAAAATCTAACCTCACCGTTCCCCCAAATGTGCCCGGAAAAATGTTTCAAATTAAATTTTTGCTCTAAGTGTGTGCAGTTCATACACCAAGTTTAAAGAAAATCGTTGAAGCATTTTTGAGAAAATCGCAAAACATGAATTAAACCATTTTACTAAGGTGGTACTTCCGGTTGAGGAATTTTGTCAGGTAACTTACTATCGGATCCCATGGTGATACCTAAGCAGAATATAAAGTTTGAACTTTCTGCGATTTTTCGTTTTTGGGCTATGCTGTTCTAATACACACAAATTCGATATTTACACATTTTAGAATGTATTTAAAATTATTCTTCACAGCAAACAGGTCTAGGTTCACTGTTAATTATGATAACTATATGCTAGGGAAAATAAAGCAAACAGTAATTTGTTAAAATATATTATATTACACAAGTAAAAAAAAAAAAAAATTTACAATGGTAAAATAACTCCTTGGTGCCAAAGTTGATATTACCGAAGTTCAATGTTATCCACGAGTCCAGCGCCAAGAATATAAAAACCTTGTATAAGAGCTTCTTTATTTGGTAGTAGCGATACTTTCCCTTCAGTAAACTTAGCAATTCGTGGTCCTACATGAGATATCTAAAAATGTAACAGACATAAATGAATATCCTGAAAACAAATGTACCTATGTCTTAATCTTAATGAAGTGTTAGCGAAAGTTGTGTACAGTTACATATATGCTTCTAGGTTTTAGATTAATCCATTCAGCTAAATATATGCTAGTCTTCAAATAAAATTATAAAAAAAATGGCAAGTGTGAACAGGTGTGAAAAATTTTAACAGAGATGCAACTTTGAGATAAGTCCATGATGCTCAATGAGTATTGATTTTACAAGGGCATGTTTTTTGCTTTTACTTATAGTGTATCCGTTAACTTCTTGTTCTAGCCTGTAAGGAGTTAACGGATTTTGTACAAGGAAGTAAACAATAACTGAAGATTGCTCCCTTTTCCGATAAGTTAAAAAAACATTAAAACAGAAGATTTTATAATAAGAAATAATTTACCTTAAAATCTGTGGCTTCTAAAAATGTAGGTCTGAAAACAACGCCAATTACAGTTCCTCCATAGGTATCATGGTAGAAAAGTGCATATTCATTATAATTATCCTAAAATATAAGTTTTAATAATAAATTAGGGATTTATTTATTATACCAAGAACCCAATATCATTGAAGTCAACTTAAAAAGAATGATCATATTCATTAAAAAAAATAAATAAAAGATTATCACAATAAAAAGTTAACGATTTCAAACAGAAACTACAGTCCTGGCTATCTGCCGAAATAACTAGGAAAAAAAAGTCTAAATGATCGAGAAGATATTGAAAAATCAAAATCACTAGTTATAAGTATTATTGTTAAGTCATAACAAATCAATTCTAATTAAAGGTCATTACAATTTTTTTTTTTTTGCTTGAAGACTTGATCTATTACTTTCTCTTACTACTAGTAAGAGGAAGTATTGTAATCGTGTCCAATTTTCGATATCGAGTTTTCACCGGAAATATCCGTTTTGAGGACCCGAGAGTCCAAAAAAGTGGTTTTTAGCAAATGGTCTCTGTGTGTGTGTGTATGTATGTGAACAGCGTAGCTCAAAAACGAAAAATCGTAGAAAGTTGAAATTTGATATTCCGTTTAGAGGTCACCATGGGATCTGACTGTACGTTATCTGTAAAAATTCCTCAACCGGAAGTACCACTTTACTAGTTGGATTTTTTACTTTTTTGCGATTTTCTCAAAAATGGCTCCGACGATTTTCTTTAAACTTAAACATCAACCACACATACAAAGAGCTACACACTTTTATTAGAAACATTTCTCCGGAAAATGCATTGAAGGGCACTTTTGGGGGAGGGGTGGGGTTAGGTTTCCATCTAAAGTGCTATTTCAGTTTATTAGACAATTCTGTCATCTAAATAATGTTAATTAGAATTAAATATGTTGTTGAAATTCCGAGTTTGAAAAAAATCGGATAACCGGAAGTGCGTTTACTTTACCACTTTACTAAATGATTTATTCACTTTTTCGCAATTTTCTCAAAAATGGCTCTGACGATTTTTTTGAAACTTCGTATATAAACTAAACATGCAAAGATCTACAACTTTTATCTAAAACATTTCTCTGGGAAATTCTTTTAAGGGCACTTTTAGGGGAGGGGTGGGGTTAGATTTTCATCAAAGTGCTATCCTAGTTCATTATACAATTCTATCATCCAAACATAATTAGTTAGAAATAAATAGATGGCTGAAAAGTTTCAAGAAAATTAGTAAACCGGAAGTGCGCTTTTACTGAACAGTTTTTTCAGTTTTTCGACGAATTTCATTAAATTTGGTACACAAACTATAAAATTTGTCAATTATCATTTTGAGAACTGGAGTAAGAGAAAGTTGTGTGAGTGTTTCACACCAGATTTTTTTTTGATAGCGATGGTACATAAAAAGGAATTACACGACAGAAAAATATTTGCAGTCAATATAAACTTAAGCAAATTAAACCCGCTTTGACTTATCTCCTGCAAGGCGTTCAACTTATTTTCAAACATGAAAATAACTTCCTGATAACGAAAATGAAAAATTCTTCAAATCTAAGTATACACAGATATAGAAAAACTCTTTTGTTGAGCCCTTCCAGATGTGCTCTACATGGCAGCGCTGTTATAAGCTAGGGGTTATGAACATATATATATATCCAGAAAACAACAGGAATACAAACCCTTAATTCTCGTAGATACAGGTTTGCAGGATCAAAACCAGATATAGGCAACTGATTAACTTTTCCTCTATTTGCCCACTTAAAATAATTGGATTGCAATCTTCTTGGCAACATGGATTTCTTCAAAGTAATCACAGCATCATAAGAAGATAACGGTGGCTCAAAAACTTTCTAAAATTGTGAACATTGAATTAAATTCAAATTTGAAGCTCATGTCTTCTAAGTACAAGCGATTGAACGTCCTGCTCCGATCGGAGTTCAATCGAACGAACTTCTAAAAAGTCCGTTATCCGTTCTAAAGTTGAATTATTATCACATCATTTAATCAGCAAGCCGGGTAACGTACTATTTAAAAATGTGAGTTTTATATCAAGTTTAGAAAATAATAACGTATCATTTAAATTATGACCGATATTTTTTAGCAGATATGTATTTCAGATATTAGAGTAAATATTTAATGATTCTGAATTTAGAACTGTTTAAGTCGAATCCATGCTAATGGAAAATACACAAACAAAATTTAAAAAAAATTAGTTTCATAATTTGAAAGTGTTTATCCAGATGCTAATCGCGATTTCACGGTATAGAAAATCACACACTGCAGATTTTCTTTTATAAAAGAAAAGAAGAAATATTAGATTTTAAGACCTAAAAACTATTTGATAAAATCTTTAATGATCAAGTTAGTAATTCAGGTATTACTCTCGATATTACTTTCTCAATAGTCCTATAAAGATTGTAGTTATACTTTTCCGTTGGTCTAAATTGTTCTTAAATTCCTTTTTTTTAAAAGCCACTTAATGCCTAGACTTCGTCATGTGTTATTTCCCCGGAAAAATGCCTGCTCTTCAACTTTAAAACAAAAACGCTATAGCAGGTGTTTTTTGTTTGCTCGAGCTCGCTTTTGTTGTAGACTGAATTCTAAGGGCAAATGTTTTATTTTTAATTTAGATGATTCACATGATATGCGGCAAACAAGCTTTTGTTTATTCGGAAGTTTAATGCATTATTTTCTGAGCGATTTTCCTTTAAATAAACTGAAATATCAGTATAAATGTTTTTCATTACCATTAGATTTGTTATTGTGGGAGATGTAGTTAAATAAATGTCCAACATTTTAAGTGTAGTGGCAGCTAATTTTGATAATCTGATTAATGTTGGCAAAGTAGGTGCATCTTTTGTCCATAAAGTACCAACTAAGTCATAAGGTGTAGCTAAAACTATTGGAGGAAGTGTACTTCTGTTAGTCTGAAAAGACTTTTCAATATCTGTAATTTGTTCTCCTGTAAAAACAAATTAAAATTTTATTTACGGCTCTTATTTAACTTTGTAATAATAATAATAATTAAAAAAAGTATGCTTATTAAATCTTACTAGTTAGAAGATTGTTAAAATTAACTATAACTGGTTCAATATGCCAGTTTGTAGTTGCTATATAATTTAGAAAACGTAAAAATGCAATAAGTGGCTGAACTACAATTTCATATGGTTGTGGATGAACAAACAGACGTGCCATTAACAGTTCAATGACTACAGATGGAAAATGAAAATCGTCGAGGAGGTGTGAATTAATCCATCTTTTGGCTAGACATGTTGCATATCCATAAGCAGAATGTGCCTGGCTTATTCTAAACAAAACAAAAACAAAAAATACTATCATACATAACAAATATTTTTGCTGAACCATTACTGTGAGGAAAATATGTTTATTTAACATACCCATATAAAGCTCCAGTAACTTTTGGTAGGTTAATAAATTTCTTTTCTAAAACAATAGATTCTGGTGTATCACGATAAAATGTTACACCTTGAGCAGATATTTGTTGTTTTAACAGTGCTATTTCTTTCGAATAACCTAAATGAAGTCTAAATATATATCCATCCTGCGAAAGAAAATTAATATTTAAATTTTTGTAATAGTAGGTGATAATTCTTTCTAAGACAGTTTGGAAACCTGATTGAATATAAAATAATAAGATTTTTTAAACTGAAAAAAAAAAAGAAGAAAAAAGACATTAAGTGAATTATAAAATTTAATAACAGCTCACTTGCGGAAGAGTTTTTCATCATCAACATTTCTAGAAAATTTGTTGATTTTTGCATTTGTCAATTTTATAACATTTTTGAATAAAAATTGAAATTTTGACTTATTTTAAATTTGTTTGTTAATGAGCCTTGTTCTTTTCATGCATTAGAAAAGAAAAAAAAAAGCTCCTGCAAAATGGTAAGTCAGCTGAACACAAAAAGAACTAGTTTTTTGAAAGGAAGCAAAACAATTTTTTACATTTCAAATATTTTTGTTTACGATGCAACGGTTTGGTCCGTTAAGACAAAGCAACAAATTAGGGATGAATGTCATCAAGTTGACCAGACATGTGGCTAAGACACACCGATAGCAGGTTGGTGACCAATGAAGGGAAGAGAGGCGCTAATCTGAACAACCTATCCATCCCAAAAATTGTGTCAAATGACAGTTATTAGGATTATAGATGTAACATTAAAGCAGAAATAAAAATACCTTCTGAACCACAATATAATCAGTAGTGATTTGACAATTAAGACCATAGTTTTTTTTTAGTGAAGATGCGATAACAATATTAAAAGCAGCAATTAATCTTTTGCCTGCATTAAGATCGTTCGGCCATTTTTGAGACATAGCCATTTGAAGTACCACTGGAATATAAAAGATAAAGTTAATAATTATAACATAAACAGATTTAGATAGTATACTATAATAGAATTTTATCTGCAAGATTATGAATTATATTAAAATAAAATATCTTCAACCTACAATCGATTGGTTCAACGTAGAATGGCGAAGCATTGATATTCTTGTTTTTAAAAACAACTCCACGATCAGTATCTTCACAAATTTTCAAATTGATGGAATGTGTTACAGGAAGTGGCGGAAATACTTCAGTAAATCTGTATACTGGAGAAATACAACGTACACTCACTATACTTAGAGGTATATCAGTCATATCTCTTAACTGTTGGGAAATATTTTCAAAAGTTTTATGCACTGCTTGTGAAGCTTCTTCATTTGTTTCTTTTGGATTCTGCAAAAAAATATAGTTTGACACGCTTAATATTAAATAAATTAAAAAAAAAAAAATAGTTTTTTTAAGAATGACTATACATACAAATTTATTAACAATAAGATCGTGAAGCTGATTCGCAATATAGTTATAATTATTTGTTGTTATATTCAACTTAAACTTTAATAAATAGTTGACAATTTTTTTCACTATTATTCTTCTATGAATAAGACTTGCATCGCTATTTGCCCAACAAACAGATTCACAAACTGTACCATCTCGAAATCTTCTCAATTCACACTTTTCACCCCAGAATTCTCTAAATTTACCTGCCTGAACAAACAAAAAAAAAAAAAAATATATATATATATAGGTATATATAAATAGAATATTTATATATTAATTGCAGCTTTGGTCACACATAGTTTTCAAGTTTAGACCATAAAATTAAAAGAACCGAGAGTGATTGAGTAAGGCCAATTATATGTCACTAGCAATGTTAATGAGAGTGGCATCTTTCTTCCTACGCTTTTTATGAGGTCCCCTCTTCATTAAATCCTTAGAGGCTGAATGTATATATGTTTATGTGTTTTTAAAGAGAAATGATAGGTACCGTACTGGTGAAATCTAGTTTTCTGCAGTAATAGCCTTACACGAAGTTCTTTCCAATCTTGATTTATTCCACTGAGCGGCTATATAATCCAATAAACTTATCTTGTGTGCTTACGCAATATTAATGGCACCGTTCTTTTAGTTCAGAACATATCTAAAAAAAACAAAACCCTATGGCGCAACAGCCCATGAAGGGCAAGGGTTTTGAATAAGGGTACGTGAGGTAAGCACGCCGCAGTCCCCACGGCATTTAGTTCCGGCCTTCTCTAGAACATATCTAACCTAAGGCAAATTTCTACGCATGTTTACTTGAACACGTTTACTTGTATATCATAAAATTTGGTCCGACCGACCGTAATTTTGTTTTCTTTATTTAATTTAAGGCGCGTGAGAATCTAAAGTCTTTATGCCCGGAGCCTACTGAGTGCACTGCCGGCCTCCGGGACAGTGCTTTCTCGCTACTGATAACACTGCCCTCTACCGGACAGTGAGCTGTAGAGACTTAGAGACTCCTAGGAAGAGAAAATTTAAGGGTAGCACGGCTGGACTCGAACCCAGAATCTCCGTGTTGCTAGTCCTGCGCGTAACAAGTCTGTGTGGAACAAGATATCTCAAAACTCGTTACAGACAACACGACCGTAAATTTGACTTTCGAAATAAGATTTGTATATAATATATAATAAGAAAGTATTTGTACATGCAGTCAAACAGAAAGAACATTGGAGGGCGTGTTCACCAGTAACACATGTTTTGAGGACCTCTAGGTTCGAAAAATGATATTTCAGGAAAGACGATATCCGTGTCAAAATTATAACTTAAAAGGAAAAAAAACACAAATCTGTGATATAGTATTCTATTCTGAGAGAATCTGAAGCTCGTTTTGGTAAAAAATCTATTAACTGGACTAAATCCTAAATATTTTTTTTAGGTTTTCGGAATTTTCTTCACATCTGTTCCAATGATTTGTTTTTTAACTTGATATTCTCTCACTACTCTCCCATAAGGGATCTATCACATTATTTTAGAACATTTTCCAAGAACTTTAGGGTAGTTTTTCTCTACAAAAAATTATCAGTATTACTCAACAATTTTAATGTTTGATTAACTGTATTGTAAAATAATTAAAATATGAAACAATAATTGTAAATAAGTAATTGTGTAATGCATTATGAGTAAGTTCGAACGAGTGTTTCACACGATTTTTTTAAATAAAGTTAACATTTAATTCAATTACCTCATCATTATTAGCTTCTGGTCCTTTCTCTATAACACTTAAAGCATGTTCAGGATTTAACTTTAGTCCAAATATAAGAACATCATCAGCCAATGAAATATCGGGGCACTTTTCATTTATTTTCCATTGTGGTAAGTTAACTGGTTGAACACATAAATAACTTAATCTGTTTCCAAGTCCTTCAATTAGCAAATCACTTACTAATTTAATAAACAACGGTAATCCATGACCACTGAAGTCCATAACTTTCTCAACCATAAATTTCTGAGATATTGTTTGATCAATTGTTGTCGGATCTGTAAAACTATTCAATGGAACTATCTGAAAACTATTCATAGAAGTTCTATAAAATAAATGGTAATTATTTTAGCTTAGAATCTTCCATTGGCAACACAGTATATGTACGAGGGTAAAACGCCAAAGCTGAGGTTGGATTTTAAAAAGTACCCTACATTACCCTCTGCCGTACTAATTATGTCGTTAAAAAAAAAAAAAAAAAAAAAACAATGATTATATTCAGATACAGATTATAAACTAAGGTTATATACAGAAAAATATTTCCTGCTCAGGTTGTTTATGGTGCTTCGCTAGAGTTCTCCAAAGTCGGCAACTCTATAACAGTTATGTAGATTTTTATGGTAAAATTTACCGCTCTATCCTTTTACTGATGGATAGGTTTTAGCAGAACTTATATACAGAAGCTCTTCTAGTCCTTGCAGATTTGGTTGCAACTGATCTGAGGGTAATAAGATCAGCTGCTGGATTTTTTAGAAAAAAAAAAAATTTCTCCAATATAATAAGGATATGTAGATTCTTGGCTGGGGGAGATTTTGTTAACAAAGGAGTCGAATTTTCGAAAAACTACTGAAACTGAGCTTCTCCTGAAATAAAGATTACCGGAATTAGGTGACCCGTAGGCGGAAGGACTTGAGTGCCGAAGGCGCACGGGGCGGAGCCTATCCATGGAGGCTTTCATATGTTGAAAAACATATTCTACGCTTGTTGCAGCTGTCTTATGATAGCTACCGTCTGAATTTTTTTTATTTTGCTAGTCCTGTTTTTTTACGAGTAAGGTTAATAACAATTAACTAGGTGCAGACCCTATAAGTGGTATGAGTCTTCCAGTTTTTTTTCTCATCTCTATAAAGAAATGTGGGTTATGAATTTTTTAAAAGACTGATGTTACAAAGAAGCTAAAATTTGTATGATTAATTATATGTATATTCATAAATTTTTGTAATATCATGAATTAAAATTTCAAGATAAAACAATAATTACAAACCTGATGTAATGATCATATTGATGTAAAAATGGCAAATTTATCATAAATAATACTTGGAAGCCATTAATGTTTGAGTCGTTTAGATATTTAATTGCTTTCTCAGCTTCTTCCCTTACCTATAAGTTATTGCTTTTAAACTTAATAAATCCAGATAATATATTCATAAAAATAATAATAATAGCATACCCTGAAATATATAGTTTTGTTCAAACGGTTACATAGATTATAAAGTCCAGTACAATCAACAAAAACAAGTTCAAAATATTTATGGAACGTTTCTATCGGACACGATACAGATTGATCATCGTTAGAAGCAAGAGTTATTCCTCTTTTCGTCCAGTCCATTTGAGCTATAAACAAATTAACAAATATAATAACTTTTAAATATGTGCATGTCATCCGCAATGTTGTATAAAATCTCGACACTAATTTTTAATAGTTTTGAATAAAAGTAGATCACAAATACCCAATAATTCATGTTAAAGAAAGTTCCATGAAACATACAAACGACCATCAATTTGACAAATTTTATTCAAAGTAAGAGTATTTATGAAAATGTTATTGTTCAGAAATTCTACTTTAAAGTTAAATCAAATCGTACCCGATTTCGAAAACAAATTCGAAAACCAAGAAATCGTTTCTGCCAAGTAAAATTTCTAATTAACCAATTGTTTCAAATTACAACTACATCATCAATGCTTTCAACATTATTTAGTTAGTACAACCATAACGGCATTTTAATGAGAGTTTAACGTTACTATCATAACCCTCTAAAATATATTTGCTTGGAAAAATACAAAGAAAGTGACATATTTATGGGATAGAGAGCATGCAATTTTTAAAGTAAATCTGAATTTTATTCATCATAGTATGTTTCATTTTTTGATTCTCAGGTTTTTACGAAGGTTTCGGATTCTCATCCATCGTCAGAATAAGGCTATCACAATACATTTAAAGAGTTGACGCTGGATGAAAATCCGAAACTTTTATGTTATCCAGCAGTGCGAGATTTTTTCAAAAAATGAAAAAAAATGATTCAGTAAGTTAGATTTTCCGGTTGATCGAATTTATCCGAAACCTTCGTATCAGATGCGGTGGTGGCACTTAAACAGAATATCAATTTCCAGACTGCACCGATTTTTTTTTTTTATTCATTACTTTCAATTTCATTAATCAATTCAAAATACTATTCAATTAATTAATCAAAATACTTTCTAAAATCATTAATTATAAACAACAAGTTAATTATAAACCCATTTAAATATTTCATATACTTACCAAATGCAAGCCAAACGTTTCTACATATTTGATAACTGCTCATATGATTATTAATTTTTTGTTTTTTCACTAGATAAACCATAAGCATACTTAAGAGATTCACATTAAAAGCTCCAAGTCCCTAAAACCAATGTAAACATTTAATAAGATAAATAAAATAAATTAATTAATTGTATGTTCGTATAAATAAAACTTTTCAACACTATGTCTTAACGATTAAATAATAATAAATACCTCTGACAACTTTCTTTGTTGTAACCAAACACTTAAAAGGATTGTAGCATCCCTTAAATTTTGATTGCCTTCAAACGTTTCTAATTTGAGCTGTTCATTTTTATCTATCACAATATCCTCAAGAATACTCATATTGTAGTAAGGTGTTGCGGGAAGCAGACCTACATTCAAGAATCAATATATAAAAAAAAAATGTTTATTGATAAATATTACTGTAATAAAAAAAAAGCTTCTACCATGTGTTCGTTCGGAGCCCCACCATTCAGGTCTTATATTATTTTTTTCTGGTAAAAATCTGTTCAACTTGAATGGATTATCTTCTGGGTAAACACTTAGTGCGATTTCAACAAATTCAGTCATTCTTCCTTGAGGACGGAATAATAATACTGGCTTTAATGGATCTCCACACCTAAGCCAGAATTTTATATCAAAGTTAGGGCTAACAAGCTCACTTTTCTGAATTAGAGATGCAACCTTACTTAGATATATCGCACGTTTGTAATGGTACTTTTGATTTATGCAGTCGTCTTTGTGGAAATATTTCTTTAAAAATAAATAAATAATGTAAAAATAAAGATATTTATTCAAATAGCTGTTACTCCACAGCAAATATTTGTAGTTTTTTTTTATCTTACTGCTATATTCTCAGAATCAATACATTTTTTTAAACATATTAATTTAAATTAATTTTGTGTTAATTTGTTAAGTACGTTATGTATAGATAAAAAAAATCATAATAGGATATCCTAATCTAAGCCTGGGTTTCACGAAGGTTTCAGTTGTAAGTCAGCAAAAATTACAAGTTTACAAAGTTTTTGTATGATTTGAGCCACTTTGAAAGAAACGGATTTTATGAATTTAGGAGAGTAATGGGTATAAACTTTCAGTAAAGTATCTTTTCATTATATAACATGGTACCAATACCAACATTACATCAAGGGCAATATAAGTGTAAATCTTATTCAGTGTGGAGTACATTTTTTTCAACTGGCACTTCATGCATTAGAATAATCGATGTTTCACACCAAATTTTAATTTTTTTTGCAGCTTAACAACTTACTTTTGGAACGATTAACATAACATCAAGCACAAAAAACGGCCCCAAAATTGTTCCACTCGGATAAGATCCCACAAGCTTAACGTCTAGCGGTTTATAAAACTGAATATTGCCATCAATCTGCCATTTTCTTTTAGGTAATGGTAAGTGAATCTTTTCAATGACATGATTATGTTTGTTTATCTGAAATATGCAAAATAAATTAGAAGAAAGGGGATAATTAACTGTAATTTTCCTTTTGTTAAATCATGGAAAAATTAAACTTAAACATTTAATAATTTAACTCTTTAAATTCAAACTAGTGAAACGGAATCTCAAAATAATTACCAAAATTTCTTCACAATCTTCTAATTGTGTAAGAAACTCTCTGAAATTCTGTAACCATTTCTTGATGGCAGTTTTATCAGTTTTTCTTGGTTTTAATTCGCTGATCATTTCTTCAATTTGTAATCTAAATAAGTTAGATTGGTAAAGGTTTTCAGTTTCCTTTAAACGTATCATTTCTTCGGCAGTTGGTGGTTTTACTACTTGTTTCCGTTTCTTCGAAGAAAATGAGGGGGCGCAATCCTCCTATAAATATTTAAATAAACTATTAATATAAATCCTCCTATCAATATTTATATAAACAATTCTCCTATAAATATTTATATAAACAATTCTTCTTTAAACATTTATATGGATGAAAAAGGAAACCCGGTCAGGAACAAAAAAAATATGCACTCTAAGACGGATGAAATATCAGATTTTATAAACTGTTGACATAATTTATAAGTAAACTTCTTATTCACATATTTTATGTTCAAAATGTTCAAATTTTTTTTTTTTTTTTTTTTTAATGAAAATTAAATATTCTTTTTGGATTAGAACAAAGTCACATTTCAGAACTTCTCTTCATCGTGAGAAGTAACATGACATCATTTTAGAATGAAAACATACCGTTTTCTGTTATGCCTTTTTCATTCTTTAAAGTTGAATAGCAGGTTAAGTACATCCAAACAAACTTAAGTGAAGTCAGAGATACTAAGATCGTGAATTTTATAAAACTTCTTCAGTTAATTCGTTTTAGAACCATACTATATATAGAAACATACATACATTCTACCATTACTCATTCCATTCATAGAACGAATTATGTACTAGAAATTTTAATAAAAAAATGATCTACTGGCAATGAGGTATTGCATTGAGAAGGAAAGATAGAGAAGATGATATTGGGAAGGGTAACAATAGCTTTCTTCAAGCAACAACAACAATTCTTAACAATCCTTTTTTAAAGAAGACAATACTTTAATTATTTGACAATCTTTCAAACATATACTGAAATATAAGCAAATCAAATAAGAGTAGTAAATTGTTTCAATAAAATACAGATAAGGTTCTGTTGCTTTTATTTAACTTAATTAATTATCTTATTATTATTTTGTTTACATTTGAAAGAAAATAAAAAAACAACAAACGATACAAATGAAACAAATGTTGGTTGAGAATGGGAGTGGCAAACCTACAGTACCCAGCTTTGTAACCTATTATTTGGCCGTAGTTCCCACGGCGAGAGGCTTGGCGAGCCTGGTCTGAAATTTGCTATATTTCGCGCCGTGGGAACGTTCTCAACGAAACTGGGAATGAATTCGTTATTGCCTGAGGTGACTCGCAGTGGCTCGACTTTCCCGTGAAATGTCGATAAATGCTCGGACAAGAAAGGCTGTGGACCGACGAGTTAGTTTAATGCACTTTGTTTAAAAGCCTAATTTAAATTTTATATTTATTTCATTTAGTTTCGGTATTACAATTACATCCTCCGACTTTTAGTGAATCACGCCATCCACCAATGCTTTTTGCGTTTCACCATTTTCCTCTTCAAAAACTCACCACTCACCGCTGCGACACATGCTATTTCCTCGCCACTCTCCGTTTCATAACTTTGATTATTTTTTATTGAAAATTCTCTTCATTAACCAAAAAAAATTAAAAACTGAAGAAGAAGTCTGGCAATGATTGACGAGAAATGGTCCACTGGGCCACTTGCGAGATTTGCCAAGCCAAGCGCCGTAGGGACGGCGCGAGGTCGGAATTTGTCTCCACAAGTACGAATCTCAAGCAACTTGAGGTTTGCCAAGCCACACGCCGTACGAACAAGGCTTAGCTCCAGCACACAACACTGATGTGTTCTTACAAACACTTTACACATCCACAAAGGCACTTTACATATACAAGCTGCGTCAATCCGTACGCAGGCTTGATCTGTCTTCCTACCATAGATGGTTAAGATTCTGAAGTAGCAACAAAGTGATCTACCTATCTAACCATATTAGGATACTGAAAGAAAAAGTTAAGGAGCAGGTAAGGAAGTTGAGAAAGCATATAAAAAGACAAGTTACTCTCAACTCTTTCTCATTTCAAAGTACACCATTCAAGTCAACATCAAGAAGTCATCATGCACCATCACTCTACAGTCTGTCTCTTTTTCACGCTACCATACTCTTTGCTAGTTACCCAGTGTAAAACCTTACTTGTTTTCAATGTTCAGGCAGTGTACTTTTCTCACGAATTATTTTTCTTGTTCCATTTCCAAAAAACTCCACTACATTAGTTTTAAATATCCGGGAACGCTCGTGAATGCCACAAACTCAATTGAATATGAAATTAAAGCCAGAATTGTAGGCGACAATAGATGTCTGTTTGTTTGGCGAAATTTATGAGTTTTAGGTGCCTATCATGTGACGATAATTCTGTGTAAGACAAGTAATAAGACCAGTAGTGAGCAGTAGACATGGGTATCGTCTAAAGAAAGCTTTAAATTGCTCGGAATAAGGAAAAGAAAGCTTTTAAGGAGAATATTTAAGGTAATAAGCTGGATATCGTCACTCCGTAAGAAGGTCGACTCCCGTGGATAGGTCATACAGAAAGAATGGGCGAAGAGATACTATCTAAGAAACTCCTTTATGGGCAGCCTGTTCTCGACAAAGAGAAATAACTGCGCTTGTGGCGGCTAGATAAAGTCCGTCCAGGATGGCCTATCAATGTTAGGAATTCGAAAATGCAGGTTAAGAGCCCAAGATAGTGATGGCTGACACAAGCTTGTGAATGAGGCCTGGAGCCTCTAGGACTGTTGAACCAACATAATAATAATAATTACTGAAATTGTAATTATTAAAAAATGTTTAATGCAATGTCGGATTATTGCTTTATACTAGATTCCTCATATTGTCAGGAATATTTAGAGCTTATTTTGTTGAAAATGAGGTAATCTGTCACTCAATATTTTTTTTTTTGCAGATTCCTGTAACAATCATGGTGTCCATGGTTGCTGGATGAAGGAACTAGGCTAAGATCCGAAACCTACCATTTTCTACATGTACACAATCTCTAAGCTTACCATAAAGTTTTGAAAAATCATTTTAATAAAAAATCATATATTAGTTCTTGAACATTCCATTAAGACGCATGTACAATAAAACGCAAACTTCATAGTATATAAAAAAACTTTCATTAAAATCACATATTCCTAAAAAATATATGGCAATGAGATTCACTAAAACACAAGAGCAATATAGGTAGCTATTATGGTTAATTAGTTCATTTAAAAGATAAGGATAAAAGCAAAAAATGGAAAATTTTCTAAGACTTACTTCATTTTTTCTCTTTTGAGGAATGACATTGTCCTGAACATCGTTTTCACCTTCCACTAAGTCTTCGTAATCATCGTTATACCCTTCATCAGAATCACTTAAACTTTCTTCTTCAGACTCCCGCACTTCATCTTCAGAATTGCTTTCGTCAGGTTCAACTTTTTTTTTAATTATAACTTTTTTCTTCTTCATTTTCTTAGAGCACTCACAACTGAAATATCATGGGTTTAAAAATACCACCTTCCTACGAAGAATCTACGATGGAAACAATCCCATGTGAACGTAACCATATAAAAACCTCCTCTTACCAAGGCCTCAATTGTAAAACATTTTTTATTAAGATTTTAGATAATGAATTAAATGAAACATTATGGTACTTGAGATTTTTCACTTTTTTTTTAGTAGTTCTTCACCATTATTCACAAATTTGTTAACTTAACTTTAGATGTTGTTGTTCACGTTTCTTTGGAGGGAAATTTGATTTGTATGATGTGGAGACAATGTTGATAAAATTAGGCTTTAATTCTTTTCTTTAATTGTTTTCTTAATTTGGTAAAATAAATAGAAGTACGATGCCTTTGTATATGAGTATGTGACAATGAATGGGATAATTAAAAGTTATAAAAAATGTGTCAACTAATCATCTGAAATTTGCTGGCTGCAACTCTATGTTATCACTCTTGACAAAAACATCCTGATGATGGGCGAATGCCCGAAACCGGTCGATGACCACAAAAAGAAGCAAGTTATGACGGAAAATATCTCTGATAATCATCTGACATCAAATCTCGATGAAATCTTTAATTTATATATTTAAGCTCCCTTGTCCTTAGATAGTTTGAAGCGAAATACCTTAAACTTGTCAAATCTAATGTTTTTTACTCTTTTTTTTGAAGAATTAAAAATTTCAATCTATTAGACAGATTTACAGGAAAATGACGTTATCTTTCTATTTGTCAATATTTTTTGACGAATTTAGAAGTTAAAATTGACCTGTTATTAATAAATAAATTAAAAACAAATTATTAAAACATATTTGTTACGGTGATGCGTTAATTTGTTTTTAAATTGAAAATAGAAGTATACCAGAGTCAGTACTAGCCAATGGAGTACGTGCAAGTGGAATAAAGTAGCAACGTGTATTCGAGTCATTTGTGACGTCGTCAAAACATCCACGTTGGAAGTGAGGGGTGTGTAGCAGTTTCTTAATATTAATTAAATTTTTATATTTGTAATATTAGTCATAGGATTTTTTTTTAAATAATATTTTACGATATTTACGGTTCATAAGTGGCTTATTAATATGTACAAATTATCTTTCCATTAGTTTCATACAAAACTGTCCTCGTTAGTTGAACCTTGTTGATGCCGACAGCAGTGTTACAGTTGATAGGGCAGTACCGTACGACGGTGTGCTAAACTAAACTACAGTCTTTGTTATTACTCTTCCATTCTACATTAAAGCTACAACGGTATTGCTGACAAGATTCCCACATCATAACAGACATTTACAAAATGTCTGTGATTACGGATTTAAGTTTAATGGACATATTATTTGATAAAGATGAGCATATTAAACTAGAACCGAAATCGGAGGAAATAAAAGTTGAAGATAAACATACAACCGTAAGTACAAAGTTATCTTTAGTATAAATTTTATGGTAAATATCTTTTTAAAAAAAATAGAGCATTAGAAAGGCTATTTAATTACTATTTTTCAACTGAACATACAGCACCATATTGTACTGCTAACATGTGGTCGACCTCATGTCACACTATTAAAGTACTAAGTTTCATCTTTTGTTTATAGCTCTAGTGAAGATGAAAACGGCAAGGCATCGAAAATCTAACATTAGTTTAATCTATTAAACCTTGTTATTTATTAAGTAACTGTTGTACATATGTGTACGTCTTCAGCTTTCACTCATATTGTACATTCTCTTTATGAATTTGTTTTTTTATTGTTTGTTTATGGTGATATTTTTAAAAAGTGTTTCATTCATTCATAATTTTTCATTCATAGGACAATTACTGGGAGAATACAGGTGTTGATTTCTTAGATTCCATACTTTTCAATCAAAATTTGGATTTTTTACCTGCTGATGAATTTTTATCACAACAAGGTCTCAACATTTCCGAAAGTGTTTGTTCTGATAGTGGTACGTTATAATTATATTTGTTTGGATTCTCAATTAAATTTTTGAACTATCTGCTATCTCTATTACATATCATGAAGGAAAAATATTTTGGTTACATGTAGAAAATTTGGATGTCTTAAAATTCATAAATTTCGTATGCCAAAGTAACCATTAGTAAAGTTGGAATGGACACTATTTGCCAAACATAAACATGGTTTTGTTAATGAGATTCTTGAGGTCAGCAACCTCAATGAATGCCCCTAGTAGGAAGGTCCAAGAGATAAAACTTTTGCCGGCTTTTAAAATGCTTTTTTTTTTATTTTTAATTAAAAATAACGATACCCTCAAAATTTGTTTTAATTTGTTTAGCGTATATATCCAAAATATCCATTTTTTTTTTGTTAAATATTTTTGTTATTGAAAAGGATAAATATCTAAAAAGCAGTTGGCCTAATACTTTTTCCTAGGGTGCAAGATAAATTATATTGTACTGTAAATTTATATTGAGAGTTTGATTAGGGATTTATATATTTGTAAACAGATTGATAGAACTTATATAATGAATAACAATTTATTCACTCTCTTGCAGGTGTATCTTGTGACCAGCAGTTATCCCCATTGTCGTATGAAGATGGCATGGATGAAATAGATACAAGTCCTCCTGCTGAAATAAAAATTGATCCATTATCTCTTATAAATACTGATACATCAATTGATGCTATTGATTTAATTACAACCAATGATATCCCACAGGATGGTAATTATAAATTAAATAATAGATGTAATTACCCGTACGGTTGATAGTATGTCAGAGTTATTGAAGTTTATGGACCAACACCGAATTTTGCAATTATATTTATTGTCTTATTAATGATACCTACAAGTTAGATAACATCAAGCCCTAAATTTAATTTCTACTACATATAAAAAAATGTTGAATATTATTAATGTTTAAAACAAACAAAAAATCTTATTGCTTCCAAAATTAAATTTTAAATTACAGTTATAACGCCGAAAAAACCCATAGTTAGAGTTAAACCGTCAGTACAACCTATTCGGTCGTCCAGAGGTTTGAAAGTTGTTAATATCGCCAACCTACAAGAAAACCCACGATCAGTACTCATTCCAGTTAATGTGAAAGGAAGACAAGGTGGTTTGAAGACAATTAAAATAATAAAACCAAGTGGTAGAAGTTTTACTAAAAAAATAAAATCTGAACCAGTATATGAAGAAGTTGAAATAAAATCATCTAGCGAAGATACAGGAGATGAAGCTGATCAAAATAATAAGAATATTTATCCAAGATTACATCTTACTGGTAAAATTTCTTTCATTTTAACTTTCTCTACAGAGCACTTATTTTATAAATTATATATTAGAGAATCGCAAATATTAATAATATATTTTCCTCATTTCAGAAGAAGAAAAAAAGTTGATGATAAAAGAAGGTATCGCTTTGCCGACACATTATCCGTTAACAAAGCAAGAAGAAAGGGATTTAAAAAGAATACGAAGGAAGATCAGAAATAAAATTTCTGCCCAAGATTCGCGGAAGAGGAAGAAGGAATATGTTGACGGATTGGAAGATAGGTAAGTTTAGATTTTTTTTTTAATTATTAACAAAGGAATGAAACATATAAAAATGAGTATATCATTTTTCAATAAGCTAAGTCTGAGAAGTGGTAACCGCGATATAGGAAGGTGTATGTACTTTTGATTTCAATAAATCAAAGAGAATAACAGACCGAATTAAATCCCTGAAAGACACAATTTGGCAAGGAAAATATTATTAGAATATAAATATCGAATAATGGATGGAATGTAATACATCCGAGTTAAATGAAGAAATGTTATTTCAAACTCAAGTGTTTTTCTCAAGTTAGGATGATGTTATTCCTCTGTGATGTGCACCAATAAAAAAAAAGATGTATATTTTTTTTCTATTCAAATTGAAAAATCATTTGAATTTTTATATTAGTATTAAAAAATAAATAAATAAAGCTTCTATAAAATTAATCATTTTTTTGTTTTGTTATAATAAATAATGCTCTTCAGTTATCGGCTTTTTACTGTGGATGTAACTGGAACTTATTAAAGTTCTGATAATGCCCGGGATTTTGAGGCTTGACTAGTTTTGTTAAATACTCGGTAAAGGGCTTGATTTTATTGATTTATTCATATTTTATTAATTTCTAATTTATGTTTCTATAAATATAAGATTTATAGTAGTAACGTAAATAGAAGGGCGTTAGAAATATGAAGCGTCAGGTTCAGGAAATTCCCGCTAATGTTCTATGCAGACTTGGCCTTGTGTTTTTATTTGTTGAGCACTCAAAAGTGTACATATTTATTATATACATCTATAGAATTATTTGATATGTAAAATATGTTTGCTATCGCTTCCGTATTCAGTTTTGGATGTAAAAACACATTAAACAAAGGCGGCATTCATTCAGGAAATATGCAGCCAATTACTTTTTTCTTTTTTTTTAGGAGTGTTCCAAATTCTAGATTTTAACTTTGAATTTTAATTTGGACCACATTTAGGATATATTAATATACCATTTTGTTTCGTACTATAATTGTTGTTTTGATTGCCAAAAAAATTATCTTCAATTTTTAATTTCTCGTACTAATTAATAATGGTATATGAGGAAGTATTGCGAACGTGCCAGATTTAGTGTTTTCACCGGAAATACATGTCTTGAGGATTCCAGAGTCCAAAAGAGTAGTTTTTAGAAAAGGGTTTGTGCGTGCGTGTGTGTGTGTTTTTTATGTATGTGTGAAAAGAATCTCAAAAACGAAAAGTAGCAGTAGACAACTCACACTTTGGGTACTATCACCGCATAACACACCAAAATTTCAGGCAAAATTCATGAACCGGAAGTGCCACTTCACTAAATGCTTTTTTTCAGTTTTTTGTCTAAAATGGCTCCAACGATTTTCTTTAAACTTAATATATCAACTACACATACAAAGAGCTACAACTTTTATTTGAAATATTTCTCCGGGAAAATGCAATTTTAAAAGGGCACTTTTGGGGGAGAGGTGGGTGTTATGTTGTTCCTCTATTGTGCTATTTCAGTTCAATAATATGCTATACAATTCTGTCAACTAAATAATATTAATTAGAATTATATAAGCTAGGGAAGGGAATAGCTAAGTGGTTAGCGTACTGGACTCCCACGCGGAGGACCCGGGTTCGAGTCCAGCTGTGAAACCCTTAGACTTTTTCTTCCTAGGAGCCTCTACAGCTCACTGTCCGTTTGAAGAAAATCGGTTAAGCGAAAATGCGACTTTACTGATTAGGTTTTTAGTTTTTTTGTGATTTCCTCTATAATAATGCCGACGGTTTTGAACACTTGCAGATTTTTTAATTATTAATAAGTGAAAAGATTTTGGATATGTAAATCCTTTTGTGTGTTTTTATTCTCCTAACGTTCGATGTGACCAATTTTTAAGGATAAGACCAATAAATTTTTAAAATGTATTGAAAAAAAATATACTTTTGTTTAAATAACTCATTATGGGTCGTGCAAATAAATAATAAAATATTGGAATTGTATCCAATTTATATAATTCGTGATTTTTTTTCCAGTTTTTAATTTAGATAATTCATAATAATAATAATAATAAAAATCATATTGATTTTAAAACTTGGGAATTACCAGATTAATTGCGTGTATTATAATAATTTATTAGTGGAGACGTTTAAAACCTTTTAAAAATAATATTTATGATTAAAATTTGCTTATTACACTGTTATTTTTATTTTTAAACATAAAAAGTGATTAATAAGCAAAGAATTAATGGATTGCATAATTTTAATTGAACTCATTTACAGTTTATTATTACTACAAATTTCTATTTATAAATATATATATTTATAACAATAATAGTCATTTAAAAGGACTTTGTTTAAAGACTAAAGTTATGTTTATTCTTTAATCTTTAGTACTGTAACTTTTTTTTTTTAAATAATTTTTCATATATATGATCGATTATACCGGATTACATCATTTTTTTTTTTTAACAAGATTTTTATCATTAATTGATTTGTCCTTGAAATAAAGAATACATAATGGAGAAATCATTAATGTTTTATTAGTAATCGTAAAATTTATGAATGTTAAGTGTACTTTTTTATATTATTTTATTTAATTTTGTACTAAAATAAAGTACTCTATTATTATTATTATTTTGGGCTATTATTTCTTATCTGTATTTTTCTTAACAAAAAAGTGTGGTATATATCCTGTTATATTTCAGTCATAATTACTAACAATAAATCTTGCTGTGGTAATGGCAGTCATAAACATTTGTTTTGGTGGAACAGCCATGTGTGAAGTTCATGGTTGAAATATTTCTGGTGTAGATAAAAAGAATATCGTTTCACTTTTCAAAGGAAGTGATAATATTTCTACCAACTATACCATTGGCAACCTGTTAGTGAAAGTTGATAATATATAAATTCTCACATCTCTCTTCTCCCATAATTCCCATTTCACATCTTATCTAATTATACATCTTATGAATAATAACTTTTGTTCCTTTCACAATCCAAAATCAAATTAGTAAAATACAAGTTTGAAGTATATTTTTGAAAAAAAAGTTCGCAGAATAAAAGTGCTTAAAAAATTTGTATAGCCTCTGTATAAAGCACGCATTATTTTGATGTGGAGTTGCTTTGTTCCCCAGACTTGTATTTTATTTTTAATTTGACAGAAATTTGTTGAGTTAATATTTTTTTTATTTAAAAGTTATTCCTTTAATTCTGTCTCATAAAGAAAGAAAATATGATATACAAAGTTAGGATTTTAAGCAATATTTGTAAAAAAAAAAATAAATAAAGCATTCTATCTCTTGCCTCTTTCATTTACAGCCAATGCTCTTGCCATATAAATTTCAAAATAGTTTATTTTCTTTTGAACATCTTGTCCATAACATAATCAGTCCAATCTTATCTTTTTTAGAAAATTAAAGAAAAATCTGAAATATTTATTTCCATTTTTCAAATATTTCAACATTGTTCCATTCACCTTAATGAGTGTCCCGTTATAGTGATTTTTAAAGTAGTGGAATGTAATAAAATTTTTATAAAAGTTACTTCGTGATCTCTCTTCTTTCCTTTCACTTTGTTCCTAACTAACCAGCATTACAGGATCGTTTAACCTACATAATCTATTATTAGCTCTTTCAATACCGAAAATGTTATTGAATATAAATTCATTAATGGATTAAAATGGGCAGTTTATTTCTAAATAGTTAAAATGTTTATTTTTGATGTTTTCAATTATAAAGAGAAGTTTTGTTCATAAAAAAAAAAAGAAGCCTTGACAGAAATGACATTTAACTATTTGGAGGCCAAAACAAATATGTTTCTTATTTAAACAAATCGGTATTTTATATTTTTTCGCAATTTTTTACTTCGGTATTGCGTAAGATAGGTTTCAGAAGTTTGGACTCACTATCTTCCTATCGCAATCACGCTACAATAAATAATTTGATAGATTAGATTATATTTTGATACGGCAAATAACCTAAAATGGAAAGTATAGGCTGTTTTATATGAATATCCTCAATAAAAATGGAAATTTGAGAAAAGGATCTCTTTATTAATACTGAAATAGAGGAAACATTGTGATTTTTATCATAATTTCCGGAGATCTCACCGGAAGTATTCGTTTTGAATGCGTTCAAAAGTTAAAAGAATATTTATTAATTAAAATAATTGTAGTGAACGAAAATTGTTGGTTGTTTCATAACAGATGTTACAAAGAATAATGAACCATGAATTAATTTATATAGCAAATCTTATTATCCTTAAGTAACTTACTATACACTTCCGGATTTTTTTTTAGGTTTTCGCGGCCATTTTCATGAAAAACATTTGGAGTTTCCGGGTTGAGACCGCGTCAGTGGTTTGCTAGAACGTTTCGTCCATATTGCAATGAGGCTCTTCAGGGTTGTTACACCTTACAAGCTAAGGGAGTAGGAGCCACGCCCTTTCTCTACCAAGGTTCATTGTAGACCCTGAAGAGGCGATGCGCTGGTTTCTAACAAACCACTAATGCGGTCTCATCTCGGAAACTCAAACGGTTTTCGTATACACTTTCTCATAGACGGGTACCAATCCTCAGACGTTTTTTATCCTGTTAGAAAAATAACCATTGTTAATTATTATATAATTTTATTAATGTATATTTTAAGGGTTAAACAGTGTTCAGCAGAAAATGCCAATCTTATAAAACGAGTTAGGGCGCTGCAATGTGAAAATCAAAATCTTAGCGCCCAATTACGCCGTTTACAAGCAGTTATTGCAAAAAGTGGTACAGCAACAAATCATCAACAGCATCAGACAGGTAGCGGTCAGCAACAAACTCAGCAGGTTGGCCAACAAACTCAGCCAGCTACTTGTCTAATGGTATTAGTACTGTCACTTGCATTAATTATGGCGCCTAATATGAGGGGCAGCAATAGTACAAGAAATGATGCTGTACAGCAGCAACAAAATGATCTCAGTTTGAATGAACAATCTGCTAAACCTGAAGCACCTATTGTTGGTGAGTTTAGTTCAATATTTTCTGTAATAGATATTATTTTAGTAAAAAACATACAGACCGCAAATATTATCTATGCAAGTTATACCATAGTAGAAATAATACATAAAGCAGATTTTTTAGGTATAGTAAATTGTATATCTTTCATATTTACCAGTGCGAGATTCCCATAGAATGTGCAAAGTAAATGCTAGCATAAGAATATAGGTGTTGCCACTTACTCTCTCAATCAGATAAATTTTAAACTTAAGGTTAAAAAACTTAAAAAAAAATAAGTTAAATATTATACAATATTATGCAACTATCCTTCTATTTATACGGATTTTTTTTTTTTTTACATCTGTGAAAATCGCGAACATGAAAGTCTGTTTTAGTACCAGAAACAAGAAATTCCTTGTTATCAGATGCTAAAGATCTTTTTTAGTTAAATTTCTCCTACTCCTGGTGCGAGGGAGTATGGAGTCAAATATTTGAAATTGAGTTTTCACTAGATATACATCATGTTTTAAGGTCTCCAGAAGTCGAAACAAATGTTTTTAGCGAATGTCTGTATGTGTGTGGACAAAATATCTCAAAAACGATAATTTCGCAGGAAGCACAAACTTGGTTTCCGTTTAGTGACCGCATCTGACAAGAAGGTTCATCGTACTACGTTTTTCAGTATATTTGAAACATTTGAAAGAATATGGAAAAGGAAAATTCTTATCGCTTATACGATCAATTTTAAAAATTATCAGCACAAAAAAGACCATAAAGATCTGAATTATGTAATTAGTGTTCAAGTAAGAATATGCGTCGCTAATAAATTTCCAGAGAAATCTTTATTTACAGTCAAAATAAAATACAGTAAACTCCCGATTATCCGGGCTAATAGTTGGGAGAGGCGGCACGGATCAATCGAAAAACACGGATAATCCGAACTATAATTATTTATTTCTAAAATACAACATATTATACATTTCTAAGGCAGATAATTATTTTAACATGTTTAATGCTCATTATTATTATTAAAAAAGTCTGTGATTTTGGTTTGTTTGCAGGAATCTTTTAATCATTTTTTAATATCACTTCGAATTTTTCTAAGTGCTATTATGTCGTTATACTAGAATTCCTCCCATTGGTCGATGCGTAAACATAAAAGCGAGCAAATATGTCTTTAAAAAATGCATGTACATATAATTATTTTTTTAAAATTAAATTCATGCACGGATAATCTGCACACGGATAATCGGGAGTTTACTGTAAATTGTTGGTTGTATGTTAATAAGTGGGAAGAAAATATTCGTTGTCGAATTTTATTCAATAATGGGTTCAAGCTTGATGCTAAGTTCGAACAATCACCTCTTCTTATAATAATTATATCGTACATTAGAATTTATGCAACACTTGGTGATGTTATATCACAAGTTAAACTGTAGTTTTTAAGATACCCAAACCGGAAAATTTTTACCCTGAAGAAGGCAATAAATTTGCCGAAACGCGTCGTTGAAAATTTGAAAAAAGAGTTATCTTTGATCCAACCTCAATATCCTTTTTATAATATTATAATGTATACTTTTTTATAATAAAAAGTTTTCTATTACATCATAATACATACTTTATTCATTTTCCACTTCACGACCATATTAAAATACAATTTTTAATTTAATAAGCCTTAAGTATAAACTATGTATCTGACGAGAGAGAGAATATAATGATTTTAGCGAGTAGAGAGGGCGTGAGGGAGATATTTAATTTCCAAAAAACACTCATTCTGGCCCCCCCTTATTACAGTATAAAAAAAGATTTTCATCATTTAATTTTCATGCGTCCCGCTAACCTCTTAGATTAAAAATACACTTTATTGTTGTTTAGTGGAATAATTAATTGTTAATATTACAATGACCCCCCCCCCCCAAAAAAAAAACAAATGAATCTTTTAAGATAAATGTGGAAAGTAGTCGGTTCCTAATTGAGATCCCTTTACCGTAATTATTTCTGAATTACAAAAATAAAATCTTCAGAAGACTTTGCTCTCAGTGAAATATATAACACCAATTACTTAACCAAATATATAATATTATGTTTGTTATTATATAATAGCTGGTCGCAGTAGGACATTGTTAGATGTTGCCAAATCACCAGTGGATGGCTTTCTCGAGCCCCCGCTTGATGGTGTTGCATTGAGATCTACTAGTACTAATCAATCTGATCATGATCATGATTATATTGCTGCTGGTCCACGTCCTAGAAAGAGGATGAGGGCTATGTCACCATTTCCACCACCACAACCTGTGCCACCACCACGATTACAACCTACACCAGGTATTGGAGATCGCATTGTTTTTCGGATTTTTTAAATAAAATGTAAACCATTCTTCAATTGTAAATTTGGTTATAGTTCGAAGTCCACCGTTATTACGAGAATGGGAAGAGTTCAATAGAACAAATCCAGGTTCACCTAGCAACGTAGTTGAAATTGAATTGGAGACAAGCGACCAAGATTATTGAAAGAGAAGATCTTTTTTTCTCTTTTTTTGTTTTTTAAGAGATGGTCGCTAAAGGAGAAAAAAAAGCTGCTGTTCCTCTCTGAGAACTGCTCACTTCCTATCGCACCAACTTCCATAATATTTTAAGTCTATTATTATAATCAGGCTAACTTGAGTTTTATTTAAGAAAAAAATTAAATAAAAATAAAATAAGCTCATCACTGGTTGGCATATCCAAAGGGTTGGTAGATTAGGTTTATTTTTCATTAAACTATTATTTTACATGACTATGTCACTGTAATTTTTTTTATTATATCTTCTCAGGGAGTTGCATGAGTTTTTCCTTTTTTTTTTTCAATAACATTCCAGCTCTTTCACATAATATGAGGGCCTAATTATTTTTTTTTCATTTTTTTTAAAAATAAATATAAGTGCCTCTAGTAAGACAATAAGAATTTAAAAAAGATTAAAATGGACAAACGAGTTAAAAAGTTCTCAGTTAAAGTTTTTGATCAAATGTTATATATTTCCTAATAAAATTTGGAATGTTTTAATTACTAAATGAGGCGGCAATTTGTAGGGAACAAAATATAGTGCAAGATTTTGTTTTTTTTTTAAATTAATTATTTATTTCAATTAGTTATATTATCAATTGAAACTTTAAAAAAGTTCTGCATCTCCCTGATGAAAAGATATCTATTAGCCGCTGAGCACTCCCCCCTTTTTTTTAAAAAATAAAATATATAATTTTTATTGATATAAAACAAATTTATGCTTTTTTTGATGATGACACTATTAGACTGATTTTTTTTTTTATATATACTTATATTTATTAAACGTGACGGATTGTTCACAAACAAAAAATAAAGTTAAAAAAAATAAAATATTTTGACGTCCTCTAATTAATTACATACAGTAACGCGTGTTTTATAATTAATAAATAAAATACAAAGTTATATATCTTTGTAAATTAATTCAATCTGTTCGGATTATCCTTTTCAAAAAAAAAGTGATGTTTTGTAAAAATAAAATTAAAAAATGTGAAAGAAAAAAAAAAAATGTAATTTTATATCCGTCTCTTAGCTATAAATAAATAAATATGTTAGATTGAAAATTTTTTTTTTTTTTTGTTTGTCTTAAATTAATAACGGGTGATTTAAAAATTATTATTCATTTTGGGAAAGGTGGTATAATTTAATTAAAAAATTAGTATAATCGTGTTCCATTTTAAATAAATTTATTATGTATTCGGCGCTTTTGATAGGAAAAAAAAGAAAGATGTATATTGCAATTGTTTTCCCCTTATATATTTATAGATATATAATTTATTTTTATATTATTAACAAAACAATAAATTAATATATTATCTTTTGATTATAAACAAAAAATTAAAATATTTTAATTATTTTATGTGAATTATATAGAAAAGAAACCCTTCTTCCAAAAAAAAAAAAAAAAAAAAAGGTAAAATTATAATTTATCGTAGTTAAAAATTACAATTTGCAATTTATTTATGTAAATATTTGGGCAAATTGATTTATACTTTTGCTTTATTTGGATAAAAAAAAATGGTATATTGTTAGAAAAAGTAAAACAAAAAAAATATATATACATTTAGAATTGTTTCTTTTTATGTAAATATTAATATTACTTATAGCTATGTTGATTATTATTAATGATTTTTATTATTTTTTAGTGAAAATTTATAAAATATTTAAAAAAAAATTGTTATTTTTTTATATTATTTTATTTTTTTGTAATTGATTAGTTGCACTTTTAAAAGATAAAGTAATCAAATGTTTTTTTTGTTTATGTTCAATATTATTCATAACTAGATTTTTTTTTGTTTTGTTTTTTGTTTAAATAAGTGCTTTTACTATTTTTACTTTTTACTCCGGTATTTTTTTAATGCATTCCTAAAAACAAATGACATTTGTTAGTAGTTACAATTACAACTGTCTGGTCTTTCATTCCAACGCAGATACGCAAATCTATTATCATTTTTCGTTTGTTCCTTAAACTCATAATTTCTTGAAATGAAATTTTTAGGGTACACAGCCAATTAAATAGCTTACTTAAGAAGTGAGGGTCACAGAGTGCCGCCATTGCTTTCTGTCTCCACTTTTCCAAATATTTTCAACTCATTTCATTAACTTGTAAAAATTAATATAATTTAAAATATATTTGAAACGTTAATACTAATTTGAAAAAAAAATTGTGAACTGGAAAAAAAAAACAGAAATAAAATATAAACAAATACAATTTGAAACTAGATAATATGATTATTGACAATTAGACAGACAATTTCGTTGGGTGATTTAAATTCTGAAATTTAAACCTCTCATGCTGAATAGGAAAATAAAGATCTTTAATTACTTATAATCTTTTATGTTTTTTAACGTTTTTTTTTTTAATTAGGTTTTTTTTCATGTATTCGGATGATCCAATAATATAGTTTATTATTAATTTGAAAAAAAAAAATTTTTTTTTGAGACTAATATAATAAATTTTACTTTATAGAAACGAACTTACTTATTAAAGTAATTTAATTTTAAAAATCCCTTTTCAGTTTTAACGTAGAATACGTTTTGTTTTTTTTTTTCTTCTGATAATAAGAAGGTATCATCATTGAGTTGGGAGCAGTCTATGCATGATACAACTGGCATATGGCAGATACCGTTTGAATTTTTTTTTCTAATTACATCGTAATAAGGTTAGGTTGAGCTAGAACTTAACATTTATCAATAAAGGAGTAGTTGAAAGACCAATGCAAGTCTGTCTATTAAAAAAGTCATGCTAAAAAAATTATTACTTTTTAATAAAATAAAAACTGGAACACATTATAAAGTCGTTCAGAAATTCATTTGGAATCATTAAGGTTAAAAAAAAAGAAAAAAAAAAGTTAATACATATGGATGTGTACATCGTGGCTGGGACTGTTAAGGACACATACTTATGCTGTAACAGATCAGCGGATCAGTTAATCGAACAACGGAAATTTATACTTTACCGGTTTAACTATACTAGTTCACCTAACGTGTCTACTGTGGAATGGAACCAGTTATATTTTTTCCCAAATACCGGAAGTGAGAATAGTGAACGCCTTGCTTTAGTAACTAAAATAGTTATTTAGATTATTTCTGTAATCATTCCCTTGTACAAAAAAGTTTTCTATTTATAAAATATCAATGATATCGATATTTCTTTCCCATCGATAAATTTCGTTCATTTTTTTTTTTCCCCCATTTTTAAATAAATCACACACACTTTCTGCAATAGTAATGGTTTTTGTGTCCATTGTTTTGTTACAATACCTAAAATATTATCCTTAGAAATCAGCATCCTTTGTATACTTGCAATAATTTGCATTTTTTTTTAAACCAAATATCTTTTGAGCATGAAGATTAACCAAAAAAAAAAAGATCTAAGTTATGAAATATTGAATTAAATGAAATTATTTATAAAAGAAAAATTTATGCTGCTTCAAAAAAAAAAAAGATAAAAATTACATACTTCCAATTACATTTAATTTAATGTAAACATTTTGATTGATAAAAGCACGATTTCTGTTTCGATAGGTTGTGGGTATGTATACATTTTTTGTTTGTTTGTTTGTTTGTTTTGTTAAAATTTGATTTATTTATCCGATCTATATTATATTTTTTGAAAAAAAATGATTCCATTTGTTACATCGTGTGATGATTTGCCTAGACCATAATATTTTTTGTGTTTTACATAAAATGTTTATGACTAGTTGAAGGAGACTTTTGAAACTAGTATTATTTAATTATTAGTAATATTATATTAAAAAAAAAAAATGTGTGTTTTAAATATCTGTGTATTTGTAATTGAAACGATATTCATCTTATATTGAGAATATTATATAATATATATAATCTATATATATATATATGAAATATTCTTTAGATTTTGTGGGTCAATTTGTATATTTTATCTACAAAATTGTTGAGAAATATAAACTAAAGTAATGAACGTTATTGGAATGTGCAATATGAAATGAGTAAACAGCAGCATTAATGACATTTTTTTAATTTTTTTTTATTTGAATCCTAACACTTTGCAGAGTAATGAAGGCAATATTATTGTAGCATGCAGTTATGAAGAAATTACAAAACGCTAGTGATACATTAATTATTTTTCTCTTATGTACATAGGGTGACCAGATCTAATATATTTAATATCACCCTGATATATTTTCTTCTTATTGATATATATGATATTAGACTCTAAATATAAGTCTAAAAATGATATATTTATACGATCACGGCGATGATAACAATAATAATTCGTATTAGCGCGCTCATCTTGCGCCACACAATCATTAGTGAACAAGTAGTGCATGCTGTTTGGTTGATAGGAGTCTCGTTTATGGCGCGTGCATAACTTGAGCCCAAAAGCATTCCGCCGGTGCCGCTCTCGCCAAATGTCAAAAATGACAAAACTAAAAATTTAGGTTACAAATACTTAAAGGGTGCTCTACACCAACTGACAATCAGTAGACATTGACGTCGTAAGATTTTATGGCCACAGCTTTATGTGCATTTTATTACTTTCTCTTACTCCTAGTAAAGGAAGTATTGTAATCGTGTCAAATTTTCGATATCGAGTTTTCACCGGAAATATCCGTTTTGAGGTCCTCTGAGTCAAAAAAAGTGGTTTTTAGCAAATAGTGTGTGTGTATGTATATGTGTATGTGAACAGCATACCTCATAAACGAAAAATCGCAGAAAGTTCAAACTTGATATTCTGTTTCGGTATCACGACGTTATCTGTCAAAATTCCTCAACCGGAAGTACCACTTTACTAGTTGGATTTTTTACTTTTTTTGCAATTTTCTCAAAATGGCTCCGACGATTTTCATTAAACTTCTAACATCAACCACACATACAACGAACTACAACTTTTATTTGAAACATTTCTCCGGGAAAATGCATTGAAGGCAATTTTTGGGGGAGGGGTGGGGTTAGGTTTCCATCTAATATGCTATTTCAGTTTATTAAACAATTCTGTCATCTAAATAATGTTAATTAGAATTAAATATGTTGTTGAAATTCCGAGTTTCAAAAAAATCGGATAACCGGAAGTGCGTTTACTTTACAATTTTACTGAATGATTTATTCACTTTTTCGCAATTTTCTCAAAAATGGCTCTGACGATTTCTTCGTATATAAACTAAGCACGCAAAGATCTACAAGTTTTATCTAAAACATTTCTCTGGGAAAGTTCTTTTAAGTGCACTTTTAGGGGAGGGGTGGGTTATGTTTTTTCTAAAGTGCTATCCTAGTTGATTATACAATTCTATCATCCAAACATAATTAGTTAGAAATAAATAGATGGTAGAAATTCCGAGTTTCAAGAAAATTAGTAAACCGGAAGTGCGCTTTTACTGATCAGTTTTTCAGTTTTCGACGAATTTCATTAAATTTGGTCACAAACTATAAAATTCGTCAATCATCATTTTGAGAACTGGAGTAAGAGAAAGTTGTGTGAATGTTTTACACCAGATTTTTTTTGATATAAATTAACGAATTTTGAAAGATTTAAGTTGGTTTTTATTTAATAATGTTTTCAAAAAAATGTGGTATATTTCTTTCCTAAATGATATATTTTTGAAATCTTAATCATATATAATATATTTACATTTTTCACCTGGTAACCCTATATGTACATCATCTAAAGTTTTTAAATGGACAACTGGATTGGAAGGGGAGGTTGTCCTCAAAAGTAATAATACAAATTTAGATTTTCCCATTGATATAAAACTAACGACAAATAATAAAAGTTTAATAAAAATTTTATGTTTGAAGAAACTTTATGAATTAAACTGCACAGCTCCCGCTCTAGTGGTTACATCGCCCCGAACAATAAGGCAAATTGCCGCCCCTTAAGAATATATACACTACCGATCAGAAGTTTGGGATCAGTTAAAAAATTGGGCCTTGAACTACTTCACTATAGTCGATCGTGTCCAATCAATATTCTTAAAGTTGCTCTTAAATCTGCCAAGGCAAGTGAAAACCAATATTTTTAATAAATTTATAAAATTCTGGCTGAAGATTTTATGGTATAAAACAGCTTACCTCTGAAGATATACTATAGAAGACTTCTGAAGCTTTTGGATGGTTCTAACATTCCTTTTAACTGGGTGGCTCTTGTGAGAGAAATGCTTTATTCTATAGGAGCGCAGGATATCTGGGAAGCGCAGCATGCGGTCGTGGTCTCTAATAACTTAAAAAATGTTTCTCCAAACTGACGTCAATAAATTACTCCTCTTCATATAACATCCACTATAGATTGTTGTGTCCCTTGGCTAATGGTAGTTCACATAAAAATATTAGGTGCAATATCATTAAAACGAGATTGATAGCTCAAATTTGAGAAGCTAGTGATCGTCACCCCAGGATTTTTTTATAATGGAATAGCCATTTATTTGATAGTAAAAGAGATGTTTTACTTGTGTGATGGGCAAAAATTTATTTATTTATTTAACGGATTATTTATATTTATAATCTATTAATCCAGATAATGTAAATCAGTCAAGGAAGAGTTTACCTTGCATTTGGAATTGACTTTTCTTTAATATATATTGAGAAATAATAAAATAACAAAATGAAAATCAACCTTCATGAGATGGAAAGATACATCAAATAGAACTATATAAAACAAATAAGTAAAAGTTCAGTAATAAAAAACATAATCAAACCTGAAATATTATAACAAAGAAAAAATATAAGTATATACAAATATTTGATGATAAATATTTATTAATTACAGGGAAAAGGTACGGTGCGAGGGATTTAGTTTATGGAATGTTGTGCTTGAAGGATAGAGGAAAATCGGTAAGTGCGTTTTTAAACTGGATTCTGGAGAGATGAAAAATATCTAGTTCGGAACTAAATTTATTCAGTAATCTTAATGATCGAGGTATTGATGAATTGTAGGAGTAGTGATTTCTATAAAATTTTATGAAGAAAAGATTGCGGTTCTAACGTTTTTGACAGGCACTTGGAAGGTTACTGAGGATAGTAACTCAGAACTGTCTATTAGGCCATGGATAAAATCGTAGACCAGTAGCAAATCGAATAAATTCCTCCGATCTGTACAAGTTAGCAATCTGAGATGATTTCTGAGAGTTGTGTAGTCTAATCCTGTCTGGGGATATTAAGTTTGAAAGCAATCAATCTTAGAAATTTATATTGAATATTTTCAATACTTTCAGTGTGATAAGGAAACTTAGGTGACCAAACAGGTGAGCAGAATTCCAGGTGAGATCTGACTACAGAGTAACAACCAGCTGTAACAATTTGTTAAATGTAGGTTCATCAATTCTGAAGTAGTTAATGAAATCATTAACATCGCTGAGGCTAATTTCCTTCAGAAGCACTAAATAAGAATATTCATCTCTTTTCTTCAACCACTCTTTCATCCACTGTTTGCGTTTCACTTTATGAGAGGTGCCAAACGCCAAAATAATGGATACGCAAGCTTTTGTACGATTATTCATTTTTTAAGGTAAAAAAAAGCCAACAAAATAACGAGTACAAACACGTAAATACAGTCTCCTAGTGGCAGAAGTAGTAAGTACTGAGCAACGATATTGACAATAATACTGATCGTGTAAGGTAATGAAATCTTGAAACTGGTTAGCACGAGTATTGATGGTTATATTGACAATATTATTGACCGTGCAGAGGCCGCTTTAAATTTCTTATTTAAACATTGTATCTAAGTTATTACATACGATAATATTAATATTCACAGCCCTCTATAGCTTCTAGCTGTATAAGAATGTAAAAAATCTGAACCCTTTCCTAAAAAACAAAGGAGGGAAAAATATCATATCAAGCATTATTCCAGAAAAATATCTTTGCAAATATATGCCAAGAATTATCTTACTAGCTTGCGCAAGAAATATAATGTAGAAAATAAATAAATATTTGAATTTTTGTTGTGGTGGTTGGTTCCGCAGAGGTGGAAAGTATCAGAGACATTTTCCGTGGTAGCCTGCTTCATTTTGTGGTCATCGACCGGTTTCGGGCGTTCGCCCATCTTCAGGATGCGTTTTTCAGACAGTGTGACAACACAGACTTGCACAGAGCAAATTCAGTTTTACACACTGACTGGTGTTTTTAACTGTAAATACGCATCCTGAAGATGGGCGAACGCCCGAGACCGGTCGATGACCACAAAATGAAGCAGGCTACCAAAGAAAATGTCTCTGATATTTGAATTTTATTAATATATATTCATGTAATTAATATATTCATTTATTTCTAGTTTAAAAATAAAGTGTACGCTTTTTTTTTTCACTCATAATGTACATCTAAGTAAATTTTTCAGTTTTGTAATTTTCTCCATAAAAATACCGACGAATTTTATTAAATTTAGTATACTAACTAGAAAGTTTGTCGATTACAGTTTTGAAAACTGGAGTAAGAGAAACTTGTGTGAGTGTTTCACTCTTGTGGGTGTTTTTTTTGTTTTTAATTAATAAAGCAACTAATTAAAATTAGTATGTTTGTAGTTATAAATATGACCACCAGATAACAACACTTACTGAGAAATCAATTTTATTTATGGTTATATAGTTTGCCACTAGGTGTCTCTACTTCTAAAGATTTTTTTTTGGGAGCCATGACGCTAATTCCTTCCCGTCCCTTTAACAAAGACGCATCTTAATCTATCAAAAAATGGTTTACATCACAGGATGGCGCTGTGATCGGGTGGCAAAATTTGGAACTACAATTCCGAATATCTAGAAGCTTATGCTTTCTAGCGGCAATTATTTGTACTACTACAAATTCTATATTAAGTAAGTGCTGTTACCTGGCGGTTAATTCAGAAACGTTTTATTAGTTTTTAACCATTTTTCTTTTTTTATTTCAACTAAAATGTAAAATTTGAATTTTTTTTGTTTGTTTTATAAAAATAGTTCTAATTTTTTAGTATAAACTTCATTTACCACAATTATATTCTTAAAGTAGTTAGAAAAAAGAAAGTTTTATATTTGTTCCTTAGCTCTACCTTTTTTTATGTCTTTTATTAATTATTCAATCATTTGTTAAAGGAGGCTAATTGTGACTCTAAAATTCATTAAGTTATTTTCTCTCTTATTAAGTTACATGTATTTATTATTATTATTATTATTAATTTATTTGTTTCAAGATAGCATCTTATACAAAGGGTCGGTGTGTACCAAACATTACAAACAATAAATATAAACATACAAAAGCAAAAGGAACATAACATAAGATAGAAATAATATGAAAGTAAACAGTTCGCTTACAAGATATGAACATTTAAAAATTAAAACAAAATAAAAAGAACAACCTTCATAAACAAAAGGTAAGAAATAACTAAAATATAAACTTCCAATTAGCCTTTAATAATAATTCTGAAAATAATCATCGCCATTGATATCTGTCGTATATGGAGATAATTAACTAATAATCTAAAACTATTAACTTTCTTTTTCATTTCCATGTTACAAGTAATTACATTCAAGTTAAAAAGCTTAAATTTACAAAATGCCAGTTTCAATTATTTAAACAGTTTATTGCTCTCACTTCTAGACCCTTTAAGACATATAAATATATGTCATTAATTTTATTAAAGTCACAATTATATAACAAAGTTTCCATTGATACATATTCTTCATTAGATATAGGAGAAAAATTAATATGTTTCGCTAAATATTTTTCTCTAAGCTTATCAAGCTTGTTACAATAAAAAAGAAAGTGATAGATATTATCTTTATGATTTAGCTTACGAAGAGAATATAAACTGTCCGGAAGGAATTTATACTTTTTAAGGTTCAAATATAATGAAGGGTATTTTTTCGTTAAATAATCTCAGTTGTGCAAAAATCCTGATCTTATTTATATGACATTTATTGTTTAATAAATATTCTTCTCCGAATGACAACGAACTACAGAAACGGAAGTGCAAATTAAATGAAGAATTCATTACAAACTCAATGTCCTTAGATATTAAATAGTTTTTGAAAGATTCACTCAAATCATTTTTAATACGTACTAACTGTGAGCTACTATGAATGTTCAAAATCTCCAATTTATCAATAGAAATTAAATAGGATTTAAATGTACTACACCAGTTATATATGAGATTAATATCAACTAATTCGGCCATTCTATTATAAATTATTTTGGTTAAACTATCTGAATCCATATTTAGTAATTTAATATACCAATTTATCATTCTTTTAAATATTTTCCATTTGGAATGGATTCTGCCTGTCTCCACTCGAACGTAAGAGTCAGGAGTTGTTTGCGCTAAACCTAGAATAGTTTTTAAGAATCTAATCTGGCCTCTTTCAATTTGATCAGAATAATCACAAGCCCAAACCTCAGATACAAAAAGTAGGACGCTCTCTGCTAATGACTCAAATAAGCGAACTTTAGTTGACCACGTTTCCGATTTGCAATTCCTCAGAATATTTATAACGAGTGACTTAGCTATGTTAAATTTCTTAATAGACTCCTCACATGCAGCTCGAAATTTTAGGGAACTTGTAAACACCACACCCAAATAAGTAAACTTTTTCACAAAATTTAGCCTGGAAGACTTGTTGAATAAATGTTTAATTTCACCTAGTCTAGTACCTCTTTGGAAAGGGAGGACAACAGTTTTATCAACGTTCACAGTTAAGCCCCATAGCTGACAATACTTTTCTAACAAATTTAATTGATATTGCGCATCATTTCGAGTACTAGACAGCATAACAATGTCGTCTGCATATAGGATCATGTTTAAATTTTTATTAGAAGCAATATCCACACCAAGAGCACCATTACTATCAAAGAAACATACCAAATCACATATATAGAGAGCGAACAGGAGCGGAATTAAAATTTCACCCTGTAATACTCCCTGAGTGAAAGGAATCTCCGAAGACTAGGAATCACCTTGCGAGATGACAATATTTGTGCCATTATAAAAAGACATTATCACCCGCAATAGCTTGCCATTAAGGCCCAGACCATTTAATTTACTCCATAATTGTGCGTGCGGAACCGAATCAAAAGCACGCTTCAAATGTTCCAAACACGCGCCTCCTCTTTAATCGTAAATTTATACTAATGGCTCCAGCCAAGGCAAATATTGCATCTCCGCAACCCCTCCCTCTTCGGAAGCCCATCTGTTCCTGGGGTATCAACCCTCTGCTCACCACCCAGGTAATAAGCCTATTGTACAAAATGCTAGTAAATAACTTTGTTATAGAGTTGACCAAAGAAATAGGTCTGTAATTGTACGGGTCCAACACATCATTTTTTTTAAGCAAAAATTTTAATTTAACTTTCAACCAGTCATTCGGGATTGTCTCATATTTCCAAACAACATTGAACAGGTTTAACAAATAATGTAACCACTGGGTATTTAAAAACTTAAAACACTCGTTTGGTACATTATCTATACCCGCTGCTTTGTGATTTTTCAAATTTTGTACACTAACCATTAGTTCTTCCAGTGTAAAATCCGAATCTAAATCTGGGTCAAATACAGTGAAAAAATTTAGATCTATATCTATCACCGGCCAAGGCGGAAGCAGGGATTTATAAAATAGTTCCCACTGTTCTATTGAGATGGAACAATATACGTTTCCTCGTTTTCGAAATCTATTAATGGTTTTCCAAAATTCTGCCGAGTTTTTAATATCAGAGAGTGAATCCCTAATATTATTGAAATAAGAAGACTTACATTGACTAATGAGTAATCTATATGACTTTTTACACTTGAGGTAAATTGAGAGATTGTCCAGATTTTTATTTTTTCTATAATTTCTATAATATTTATAGCTTTCTCTTTTCTTTAATAAGCACTCATAGGAGAACCATGGCTGATTTTTAATTTTAAATTTTCTAGATTGAAGCCTTATAATAATATTACTACAATTCATAGCATTTAGAACAGCACACTTAAAATTATTAAACAATAAATCAGGATTTTCACAATTATAATAAATTGAAGAATCATTTCCTAATATCAAATTATACATTAATAATTTAGAATTTTGTCTATCAATAATAGTATAACGCTTGTCATCTAACACTGAAGATAAATCAACTTTGGAAAAATTATCCAGATTTTTAATATTTAATGTTAACAATGCGCCAAAATGATCAAAAATATCTGAAAAATTCTTAATCTCAAAGTCATTTATAAATTGCAAATTATTATGAGAGCACCAAATGAGATGGTTTACATCACAAAATGGTTTACATCACAGGATGGCGCTGTGATCGGGTGGCAAATTTTGGAACTACAATTCCGAATATCTAGAAGCTTATGCTTTCTAGCGGCAATTATTTGTACTACTACAAATTCTATATTAAGTAAGTGCTGTTACCTGGCGGTTAATTCACAAACGTTAATTTTATTAGTTTTTAACCATTTTTCTTATTTTATTTCAACTAAAATGTAAAATTTGAATTTTTTTTGTTTGTTTTATAAAAATAGTTCTAATTTTTTAGTATAAACGTCATTTACAACAATTATATTCTTAAAGTAGTTAGAAAACAAAAAAGTTTTATATTTGTTCCTTAGCTCTACCTTTTTTTATGTCTTTTATTAATTATTCAATCATTTGTTAAAGGAGGCTAATTATGACTCTAACTGAGGTGTATTTTTAAAATCCATTTTTTAAAAATACACATCAGTTAGGGTGAAACTAAGTCTCTGTACGAGTCTGTGTTGGCACACTGTCTGAAAAAAACGCATCTGAAGATGGGCGAACGCCCGAAACCGGTCGATGACCACAAAATGAAGCAGGCTACCACGGAAAATGTCTCTGATGCTTTCCAGCTCTGCGGAACCAACCACCACAACAATTTTTTTTTTTAAATTATGTTTTTGTAATTAGTATTAATGATTAAGTTGGGACGCGGGGAACCGACATTTTTAATCCTAATTCTATCTTCGTAAGTTAAATTATCCGAATTTTTAATTAAATATTCAACACTATTAATTGCTACAGATTGTGACATGATAAATTGAAAACAGAAGGAATGAAAAAATGTTTAAAACTTTATCTAATGTATAAATAATATTTAGAAACATAATAATATAAATATAGAAAAATATATAAAATATGATTACTTAAAAAAATAAACCAATTCGAATCCAAAAGCTTGATAAAAATATAATAATTCAGTGGCCACATCGCACAAAAAAATAACGAACGGCAGTTACAGGGCAATATCGAATGTGCAACTAACGTCGGATAAGATCGGGTAAGTTCGTTCAACTACAGCTAGCTAGTAGTCAACGTTCATCGCGCAAGAATCCCTCACTCTTATCACCTCATTTAGTGTGAAACTAAGTCTCTGTACGAATCTGTGTTGGCACACTGTCTGAAAAACGCATCCTGAAGATGGGCGAACGCCCGAAACCGGTCGATGACCACAAATGAAGCAGGCTACCACGGAAAATGTCTCTGATAAAAAAAAAATGTTGAACCCCCCATATCCAGTCAGAGCCGCCACTGCCTGTAGTCTAGATTGACACATTGCTAATTTTATTTAGTCTATTCGCGCCACGATTAGGAAAAAAAATTTGGTATAAAACAATCCCCTTTCATTCCCTTTTTGTATAAATTCATTTGCAAATAAACGGTTAGTGGACATGTATTACAGATAAATAAAGGAGGTGAGGATTATGCTATTTACCTAAATAGGATTGCTTGCATGATAGCAAGCTCTCTATCAATCCAGTAGCAATGCTTGTGATTGTAATTTGTAGAACAATTTAGGTCTCAGGATAGAACACCCTTCACAATTATTTGGAAGAATATTTTAAATCGGTATAATAATAATAATAAATACATGTAACGTAATAAGAGAGAAAATAACTTAATGAATTTTAGAGTCATAATTAGCCTCCTTTAACAAATGATTGAATATTTAATAAAAGACATAAAAAAAGGTAGAGCTAAGGAACAAATATAAAACTTTTTTTTTTCTAACTACTTTAAGAATATAATTGTTGTAAATGACGTTTATACTAAAAAATTAGAACTATTTTTATAAAACAAACAAAAAAAATTCAAATTTTACATTTTAGTTGAAATAAAATAAGAAAAATGGTTAAAAACTAATAAAATTAACGTTTGTGAATTAACCGCCAGGTAACAGCACTTACTTAATATAGAATTTGTAGTAGTACAAATAATTGCCGCTAGAAAGCATAAGCTTCTAGTATTCGGAATTGTAGTTCCAAAATTTGCCACCCGATCACAGCGCCATCCTGTGATGTAAACCATTTTTCGATAGATTAAAATGCGTCTTTGTTAAAGGGACCGGAAGGAATTAGCGTCATGGCTCCCAAAAAAAAATCTTTAGAAGTAGAGACACCTAGTGGCAAACTATATAACCATAAATAAAATTGATTTTTTTCAGTAGGTGTTGTTATCTGGCGGTCATATTTATATCTAAAAACATACTAATTTTAATTAGTTGCTTTATTAATTAAAACAAAAAAAAATCTGGTGTGAAACACTCACACAAGTTTCTCTTACTCCAGTTTTCAAAACTGTAATCGACAAACTTTATAGTTAGTATACCAAATTTAATAAAATTCGTCGGTATTTTTATGGAGAAAATTACAAAACTGAAAAATTTACTTAGATGTACATTATGAGTGAAAATAAACAATTCGCACTGTCGGATGGATTTTGCCGTCTGTGCAATCCAAAAAGTAAATTCTGGCAAATTGAATGAATTAACTGGTTTTGTTCTTAATTTGTTTGCAAAGTTCAGCCTGTGCACTTCTTTGGCTAGTTGCAGCGCCCGCTCTAGCGGTTACGTCGCCCCGGACAAAAAGACAAATAGATGCCCCTTGATATATATATATATACACTACCGATCAGAAGTTTGGGATTAGTAAAAAAATATTGTTATTTACTAAAATTCTTTAAAGTTACATTGTAATAAGAATTTTCCATGAACGTGATTTATGTATAATACCTCCCCCATTTAATGGCGCCTTTTAAAATAAATATTTTATTAACGTAATATACCTCGAATGATACCTTTATACGCCCGAAGCCCTTCTGCGGTTGCCCAGGAGCCTCATTCACGCTTCCATCAAGGAATGAATAGAAGACCGGCATCTGCGATGGTGGGAAAGAACGCCAGGGCAGAGGCAGGCTAAATTCTTTGTTAAGACATTTACCTACACTTACCAGGGATCTACTGAAATCGTTTCATCTCTCTACAACAACATCCTCCATTCCTTGAAGTAGACATATTTGCATCCACCCAGCCCTTAGCGCCATCACCCTACATATTTTCCCCTGCTAATTCCCTTTTCCTCCTATCTATCCGTCAAACTATTCCCATTAATCCGATCCATATTCCAATTAGCTTGAAATCTTTTTTTATTAAAAAATTTAATTAAAAATTACATTATATATAAATATACATATTTATTATATTTGTTCTGCTTCTTAGTCCCTTCACTACCTACGACTCCTAACGAGATATAGGGATAATAGTGGGCCTACTAACAGGGCATTGCAGGCGGCTGAATAGGCACATACACCATTTACTACTCGCAGACAACGCGTTATGCCGTTTTTGCTGAGCCAAGGAGGAAACCCCGACACACGTTCTTTGTGTGTGTATCGGCCTGACGAGGACAGGGTTTCTTTAACTGGGGACTAGCAATCCACGAGCTTGATCACGGAGCCACATTCAGCTTTGCTAGGCCTGATTAAGAGGGCGAAGCTGAGGGATATCATACCCAGGGGATCCACAATGGACCTCTCAATGAAGGTCGCAGTGGAATGATGCGGGGCACTCCCCCATCCAATCTAACATAATATACACTTTGCCCTTTGAGAAACAATTTACCTCTTGGATTTGTTAGTAATTAACAGAGAATAATTTCTTTCAAATTATTGATTCTGTTTATAGATTAGGACTTAGTATTCTTTGTCAACAAATCATTATTTACTTACTTTTTATTCTATTTAATTTAATTGGGATTAGTTCATTCCTTGAGCTTCACGGTTTACGACTATATCTTTTTACGTTCACGAGTATATCTTCACTGTTTATGAGTACATCTTATTGCAACACTGAATTTTCCTCTTTTGAATTAATACAAAATGGGCAAAGTTAAAGAACTGAGTGTAGAAGTGCCATTTGAACTTTACATAAAATAAGGAAATCAGAACGAAAAATAACGGCCGAACTTAAAATTTCAAAAAATGGTGTTCACGGTGCTATCAAACGGTTTAAAAAATATGGTGATCATGAAGATTTACACCGCTCCGGGAGACCAAAATCAACAACCACAGGTTCATTATATAATAAGTTCATTATTTTATTAAGTAAAAGAAACAGACGACTCACAGCTCCAAAAATCAGAGGGGAAGTTATTAAAACAAGTTCGAGGCCAATTTCTGTATCAACTGTTCAAAGGCAACTTCGTCAAGCGAACTTAATACGAAGAGTTGCAACGCTGAAACCATCATTAAAGGGTGCAAACAAGAAGAAACATTCAGAGTGGGCTTGAAATACAAAGACTTCACAATGAAAGGTTGGAGGAACCTTTCAGCTCAGAAAAACTACATCCACAATGCATAATATCCACCGTTATGCATAGAGAGGGCTCGGACATGGTTTGGGGATTTTTTCAGGCTATGGAACAGGTGATCTCGTCATTATTGACGGGATAATGAAAAAAGAAAATTATAAAAGCATTTTAGAAAATCACGTCTTACCCTGCGGTCAGCGATTGATCATTATGCAACAGGACAGTGACCCTAAACATACTTCCAAATTATGTAGACAATACCTTAAGGAAAAAGAAGATGAAAAATATGTGTCAATATATTGGCCCTCGTAATCCTCGGTCTTGAACCCAATTGATTCGTATCAAGTGCCCTAATTCTCCAAATGCTCTGTGACAGATACTGGACAGTGTGTGGAGTAATATTGAATTCAAAATAATCAATAAATTGATTGATAGAATGCTTAGAATTATAAGAGAAGTAATTAAGTGGAGAGGTGGTCACTTTGATGAAAAAGCCGTTTAGTCGAAATTTATTTTTGGGAAAGATTTACACTTTGAAATGAATTTTTTTATCGCTTATATTATTGTATATAGATTAAATATAACACATTAACATTACTGACATTTTATTTCATTCATAACAAATCATTAAATTAACAAAAATGATTATAATACATTTTTATTGTAGGTGGTCCAAACTTTTTACCAGCAGTGTATATATTTTTTTAAGCAAGTCTATGCATGTTCAAACACAAGCTGAAACAGTACTCTGTTTGCGTGCTAATGCTATTTTCTGTTCAGAGAAGTATATGCTTGTTCAAACAAGTTCAAGCCTCGTCCTTTACAAATACTGCGATAATTTTTCAATAATAGTGTAAATATTTTTAGCCTTAAGACATAAACAATATAAATACGCTACGCATTATAAATTTTTAGCGAACGAAAAAAATCAATTAGTGAAATTTGAGTATTTAACACAAAGATATTTTTCCCACACTTACAATCCCCGGGTTGCCCGCCAGTAGAGTGGGTCCTAAACTGCGCAGTAAGAACAAATCGTTTGTGTGTTTTACACCAGATTATAGTAAGTAGAGTACGACTGAGGCGATTGTAGATATTTTTTCGAGTAGACATTAACAATTTTTTTTGGAGGAAGTATTGTAATGTGTCAAATTTTCGATATCGAGTTTTCACCGAAAATATACGTTTTGAGGTCCCTGAGTCCAAAAAAGTGGTTTCTAGCAAATGTGTGTGTGTGTGTGTGTGTGTGTGTGTGTGTGTGTGTGTGTGGTGAACAGCATAGCCCAAAAACGAAAAAGAGTAGAAAGTTGAAACTTGATATTACGTTTAAGTATCATCATGGGATCTGACGGTGCGTTATCTGTCAAAATTCCTCTACCGGAAGTATCACTTTACTAGTTGTTTTTTTTTAAGTTTTTGCGATTTTCTCAAAAATGGCTCCGGCGATTTTCTTTAAACTTTGTATATCAACTAAACATGCAAAGATCTACATCTTTTATATAAAACATTTCTTTGGGAAAATTCATTTAAGGGCACTTTTTGTGGAGGGGTGAGGTTAGAGATTCCTTTAAAGTGGTATTATGATTGATTATATAATTCTATCATCCAAACAAAATTAATTAGAAATAAATAGATGGCCAAAATTCCAAGTTTTAAGAAAATTAGTAAGCCGGATGTGCGCATTTACTGAAATGTTTTGTCAGTTTTCGACGAATTTCGTTATATTTGATACAAAAACTATGAATAATTTGCTTAGAAAGCAATTTTTAGCGAAAAGCCCTTTATAAAAAGACAGATAATTGGCAATCAGGGCCGGCTCAATAGTAATTTATAACAATATTTTTTGTGGATCTAATCATCCATTTTAAAATCAAAAGAATATTACAGAGAAACCTTTTTCTGTTTACTAACGCTTTCGGAAGTCGGTGTATTTTATTATCAAATTTATATTATAATCTTCTTTAAATTTTCTCCCACTCGGAATAAATATCATATAGAAGTTATTGTGATCTTGTCAAATTTACTAAATTGAAGATTTCACCGGAAATACAATGTATTGAGGTCTCGGGAGTTCGAAAAAATGTTTTTAGCGATTAGTCTTCATATGTGAGTCATGTGTGAACAACATGATAATCGCAAGAAGATCAAACTTGGTATTTCGTTAGATATCACCACATATCTGACACTAAAGGTTCGGTTGAAATCCATCAACCGAATGTGTACGACTTTACTGAATGATTTTCAGTTTATCATAATTTTCTCGACTCCAACGATTTTTTCATTAAACTTCGTACACTAACTATATACAAAAAAATATGGTTATTAAAACCTAGATTGTTATAATTATGCGGCTATGGTGTGGAGGCGCCACGTTGAGTTAAGATCTGCTAGACTGCTGTTTGAAGATATTCAATGCTTAGCTTGTTGGGGTGATCGGTATGGTGCGGACCACGCCAATAGCTGCTATGAAGACTGTTGGTGGTAATCTCACCGCTCTTTGTGGAGGTGAAAAAAACTTGGCAATGAAAGTCTATTATACAATTAAACATGCAGGTTTTTTTGGCAAGGAAAGTGATGTGTGATGATTCTACCATTCATCGCGAGCTGCTTTTAAAGGCCTTTATTACAGGTTTTCCTTTTGGCAGAATGATGAAGATTCTTGATTTTGATCATTCTTACAGTATCAGGTTCTTCTAGGAAAAATTGGGTCCGCATGGTGTGATACATGATAATTATCTCCGTTGTTACACGGACGGTTCCAGAATAGATGGTAGGGAGACAGGAGATCACTAGACCAGTATTTCTTGGTGAATGAAGCGCTGTTTTTTCAGGCTGAGGTTTATGCTATTTTTTTCTTGCATTTTAGATGAGAAGGGTCCGATTTGTTCGGACTGCGATGAATCTTTAGGTGGGTTAGACCCGGGTCTGAATCTTTGGTCTAGACCCGGTTTTTTGTTGTTTTTCTCTGGGGTAGCTATATGGGCCCAGCGGGGCTTTGGATAGCGTGGGTTTGGTCTTTTAATATTTGAGTGTGTGGAATGTTTCGGCGCTATCTACTGGATTATAGTGTAAATATATTCATTTTCATTTGCCATCCGTGGCTATCAGTAAAACCCTATCATCTCTATACTTATGTTAAGGCAACTAAAATTTACAAAGTTTCAGCAAAATCTGTCAATTAGTTGCAGTAAGTGAAAGTTGTATGAGTGAATCACACCAAATTTTCTTATTTTCATTTTCACTATTTGTCTGCACTCTTCAAAGAGCCATCTGAAATAATCGCTTCACAGGTACACCCTCTGAGTAGGTATTGTTGACAATTAGGGAACATGTTAAGGTTTTGATTGTTAAATAAAATATTTGCATGTTTAATTTTATATGATGTAAAAATTTTGGAGAATACATTATATCTGAGCCATCCTTCTGCATTCACTGAGATACCTTTGATTCACAAACGGTGCATTAAATTTGGGTTTTCCATGAGTTTCCGTTTTTTTTTTGACTTATGTCCTTTTATCGTGCTCAGCCCCAATTGTATCAAAAAAATATTTCTGGAAAAAATTCCAAAGCTCTAGAGGAGAAAGTAATTTGACGTTTTGCATTATTTTAGTAATTACAAGTGTAACAGCAAAGAGCAAACAGCAAAGAGAGCAAGAGAATCTCAACAGCAAGAGAGCAAACAGCAAAGAGAGCAAGAGAATCTCAACAGCAAGAGAGCAAACAGCAAAGAGAGCAAGAGAATCTCAACAGCAAGAGAGCAAACGGCAAAGAGAGCAAAAGAATCTCAACCGCTTTCTCGGACTGGTTTGGGAGAAGCTGTATAAATATAGCGACGGACAGTCCATAAAACACAGTTGAGAATTCAGTTCAATACATCCAATCGCTTGGTATCATTACTCTGACCATTCTAACTTAATTCATCAACCACACAAATTCTATCCACCCTACACATCCATTATACAAGTATGATTCGGCATATGCTTCACTGCCTAGGGATTTTTAGTTCTACATATAATAAAATCTGATTTTCTTAAAATTGATCATAGTTTGTAGGAAACTTTTAAAATTAATGTAGTGCTTAATCACCTTCTAATATCCCTCTAATCATATTTCCGTGTTGTTATTCTGTTGATGCCATAAAACACAGTTAAACAGTTAAACACAGTTGAGAATTCAGTTCAATACATCCAATCGCTTGGTATCATTACTCTGACCATTCTAACCTAATTCATCAACCACACAAATTCTATCCACCCTACACATCCATTATACAAGTATGATTCGGCATATGCTTCACTGCCTAGGGATTTTTAGTTCTACATATAATAAAATCTGATTTTCTTAAAATTGACCATAGTTTGTAGGAAACTTTTAAAATTAATGTAGTGCTTAATCACCTCTAATATCCCTCTAATCATATTTCCGTGTTGTTATTCTGTTGATGTTACTTAAAAAAAAAATTACATTAAACACAAAATCTAGAACTCATAATTTTTCCCTCCCACATCTATTCCACAAAATCAGAACTTTCACGATTTAAATGTTTATTTTAATTGATTAAAATATAGGAAAAATAGAAAAAGAGTGGCAAGTAGAATTTCTGCATATTAAAAGCCCATTTTCAAGTTATTATCACATAATGAGTTTCAATTTTCTCTTCATTTACTTTTTCATATGCGTGGAGACTGAAAGTAGATTAGATAATTTTAGAACAATAAGGGCAATGAACCGTACCTAATTTCTAACTATATTTTAATCTTGCTAATAAATAATTATTACTAAACTTAACATATAAAATTTGCGCATTAAATATAAAGCTTAGTTTCATGCATTCATTTCCATGATGGCATGAAATAAGGACATCACAAAATAACCTGTTAGAGAAGCGATTAGCTCAGTGGTAAAGCGCTAGTCGCTCACAAGGTGGTACCGGATTTGGGTCCGCAGGTCAGCAGTGAGAAGGCTCCGGGGGGCATAATAGATCTTACAGGTTGCAATGCACGATGTCCTAAAAGAATCTAAAAAAAAAAGGAATCTGTTGAAAGACCGGTTACATTGACCGGTTCGATCAGATTAAAGGCGTTCGACAGGGTGAGAAAGGAAAATATATATAAAGCCCTAAGAGAGAAAGGAGTACACAAAGGATTGGTGGTATTGGCAGTTAGAAGTCTCTATTCAAAAACAGAAGTGTGGTGAGATTTGCCGGGCATGTATCCCCAGAATTTGAAAAGTCAGTGGGCATAAGACAGGGATGCAGCCTAAGTCCGCTACTATTTATTTTGGTATTGGACACAGCCATAAAAAATGCTAAGGAAAGGATAAAGAAATTTAATCTTGGTTACCTAAACCTGAGACCAGTTAGCCTATCCGCACTGGCGTTCGCCGATGATTTGGTAATACTTGCGGAAAATGACAGAGACCTTCAGGATAACCTGAAGATTCTCCAAGAAGAATTAACTAGCATAAACATGAGTATTAATCCGGAAAAAACAAAGGTCATGAAGATAGGCAAAAAAATCCGGGAAACCAATGAGGGTCATCAGATTAAATGGAAAGGTGATTGAGAGAGTGGAGACCTTCAAATATCTAGGCGCACACCTACAGGAGAATGGCTTTTTTGATAGGGAAATAACCGAAAGAGTAAGCGCGGCGAGCAGGATGTTTGAGGCAACCAAGAGAGGCTTCCTGAATCACAGAGAGGTGACTAAGGTTACAAAAATGGCTGTTTATAAATCACCATTCCTTCCTATCATAACATACTCGAGCGAGTCCTTGACCTTAACCTCTAAGAATAAATCAAAAATTCAAGCCACCGAAATGAGGTTTTTGAGAAAAGTGGAAGGTAAAACCAGAAGAGATAGGATCCGCAACACAACGATCAGGGCAAAGCTCGAAACCAGACCAGCTGTAGAAAAGATAGAAGAAAACAGGTTAAGACACCTGTGCTGGGACACCTGCTACGCATGGATCCTAACCGAGTGGCAAAGATTGCATACGGCACACAGGTGGAAGGGAAAAGAGAGAGAGAGGTAGACCGAGATGGAAATGGGAGGAAGGTTTTAGAGAGGCCTGTCAGAAGAGAGGAATAGATTGGCAGAAGAGAAAGGAGCTGGCGGGGGACAGACAGAGTTGGACCGCACTCTACAAAAAAACTCCCAACACTGCTTAAGCGATAAACTGGGCGAATGATTATGATGATGATGATGAAAAACCATTTTGGTGCCGGTATAGTGTTCGCTCTACCAACCCTGATGATATCTACTGTATAAAATATGTGCTCTAGTCTACTAAAGTAAGGCATTCAGTAGTCTCTCTCTTTTAAGAGAGCTTCGCCCTCCATACAACCCGTTAACCACAAAAAAAATCTATTCTATTTTCGCGCGCTTACCATCATGAGAGACGACCAGAAAGTAAAGTTCAATCGTGATAATAAATGTTTTGAAAATAATAGTTTGAATTTGAATTTTTGTGGATAGTGCACACTATACCAGAATCATGAAGGTAGAGCGCACACTATACCAGAATCATGACGGTAGAGCGCACACCGTACCAGCACTCCCATTTTCAAGTTGAATTTTTGTATTATAGTAAAAACAAATCTGATATGAAACCTTTTCTTAATTCAATTAACACGATTTTCAACATTTTTTTATAGCTTGGCACTTTTAATAAATGTATAGTTGTCCTTAAATATGTAGGGATGGGAGAACTATACATTATATATGTTGGTCTTAAGATCATGTAGCTAAATCATTAGGATCTATATTGCATACGGTACAGGATCGACATTGTATATGAATCATTGCAAATCATTTAATAGCGCTATCTAAAGCCCCCCCCCCAAAAAAATTGGTTGTAACCAAATTATTTATGCAAATTAAGCCAATAATACATAGGTGTAGCCAATAGATGGCATGACCTGCCCTAAGAGCAATGCTTAGGGTCCTCTCTCAGCCAATAGGTAGCAGAGCTGTGCCGGCGAGGAGTAAGAGAGATCTGGCCATCTGACTGACCTTACTTTTGCCGTTTTTGTCTGTCTGTCTGGCTAATTTGTGAATTTCAGCATGACAATACGAAGTTCGAACAATATATAAAAAAGTAGTATGACCGAAGAACAATCCCTACGGCTCTCTTGAAAATGTACATACGCAATTAATGTAAACGTTTACTAATTTGAAATCTGGTTAATCGAAATAACCTGGTGCCAAACAACTAGTGTCTTAAGTTTTCCTTTATAATTAATGAAAATTGTTTCAGTAATTCTGAGTAAGACGGGCCCCAACATGGCCGACCACTACCTATGATAATCTTCTCACTCTCACTCTTCATACACTAACATGCTACGTGCATTCTTCCGAATATTTGTAATTGTAATTGTTGAATAGTTTTAATAATAATAATAATAATTATACATTTAAAACAATTATACCTAAGAAAAAAGCAACACGCGTCGAGCAACTTACTGGAAACTGTTGCAAGAAAAAAATGAATTAATTATTTAACCAGTTTCAGTAGATGTAAAGAGAAGATTGAATGTTACATTGATACTCTCGATGTCATGGATTTCATTGTGACTGTGATGAAAGAGTGAGAATGAGAAGGTTACCGTAGGTAGTGGTCGGCCATGTTGGGGGGTCCGTCTTACTCAGAATTACGATTGTTTCTTTTGTCGAATTTTTATGTAATGTTCAATAAAGGCAAAATTTGTGTATTTGAAGCATTATTGAATATAAAAACATTCTGGGCTACATTGTGCAATTAAAAGACGAACCTAATCTAACATCCTAGCTCCAAAAACAACAAAAACATACATTTTTCCAGAAACAAGTTTCAAATAAAAGTTATTATACTCTGTGCAGTTATTATTCCAAGTTCATAGAAAATCGTTGGAACAGTTTTGGAGAAAATTCCGAAAAAATCAGATAACTATTCTATAAAGTCGCCCTCCGATAAGCTGCTTCACAGTCTGTTGGGAAATGTAATGGAGTTTCCTCCAGCTCCCCACAGAGTCTGCATGAGCTGTCACTTTCCAAACCCATCTTCATCAGGGGTCCTCTGAGTCGGCAATGCCAAAGATACCGAAGAACGCGGAGCTTGTTCTTGCTCCATCCGATGCGGGCTTCCGATCTCCGTTGGTTATAATTTCCCAAGCAGATCTTGGCCTGCCACAAACCGGGGAGGGAGTACCAGAGTTGAGATCTCCTCGTCTCCTCCTCCTTCCTAAGTTCCTCCTATAGAAACTGGTCGTTGACCCCACAAAAAGGTTCCGGCCCTAGGTGCGGGGTCGTAGCGCCTATCTTGGCCAGGGCGCCGGCCATCTCATTCCCTTCAATGCCAACATGCCCGGCACCCACCAAAGAGTAACTTTGTTCCTCCTGCCTAGGTTATTAAGTTCATCTAGGCATTCCCAGAACATTTTTGAGTTGATGACTGATGCACTCAATGCTCTAATGGCTGCTTGACTATCCGAAAGGACGACAATCTCCAGGTTCCTATATCCCCTATCGAGGTTAAATTGTACACATCTTCCACTAGCGTATATCTCCGCCTGGAAGATGCTGGGAAATTTACTCATGGGTTCCGAGTGCTTGATGCTTGGGCCGACCACCCCCGCCCCAGTCCCCTCGAGGGTCTTAGACCCATCAGTATACCATTCAATGGCATGCTCCTTAATGCCCAACAGAGCGGATCTTTCGCTTCACTCACTTTTGGTGCCCAGCTACAACGAAAAATTTTTAGTGAAGCTGTATTTCTTAATCATACCATCTCTAGGGAGGCGCCTGATAAGGAAGCCCAAATGTGAGGATAACCACTCCCTGACCCCCAGCCCCCCTCTCCTCTTGCACCACCCCTATAGATCCTAAGAAGAGCTCCCTTCGCCGCCCTTTCCACCACTAGGTGCCGAGATAACCACAATCACGGCGGTGGGAAAAGTCCGCATAGCCCCCGTCATGCATAAGCATGCGAGGCGCTATACTTATCAAGAGTCCTCTTGACTGATATTACCTTGGTCTTCCCAAACTATGCCACTGCGTCATAGGTGATGACCGTCTCACCATCATGGTGTACATCCACCGTAGGATACTTGGGAGGCATCCCCAGATTTGTTACGCCATTCTTAATACATGAGGGCGCAGTGGCTTACTAACAACTGTTCAATTGTTCCTTCCGTAGGAGTTACTATCGAACGTTACCCCTAGGTACCTAAACTCTTTCCATCTCCAATTCTTTCGGTAGCGGATACTTTTCAGCGTGGAAGTAGTGTTCTTTTCTAATGAAGGGTATCGCAGTGGCCTTACTAACAATTGATTCAGTGTGTTTCTTCCATAGGGGCTTACTATCAAATGTTACCCCTACTTAACCTCCTTTTCCCACCCCAATTCTTCTCCGGCTAGCCGGATACTTTTCAGGCGTGGAAGCGTTCTTTTCCTAGTGAAGGGTATCTCAGTGGTTTTCGTTGGATTAACCTTCAACCCCTCTGAGTTACACCACCCACTAGTAATATCTAACCCCCTCTGTATTATGTCACAGAGGGTTTCTTCAAACTTCCCTCTAGCAAGAATGACGACATCGTCGGCATATCCCTGACAGGAAATGCCGAGGTCCGTCAGCTTACAGAGGAGCTCATCCACCACCAGGCTCCACATTAGGGGTGACAAAACCCTCCCCTTGCGGACAGCCACGAGTAGTGCGGGAGCGGATGGCCCGTGAGCCCACCTCTGTCTCTACCGTTCTTGTGGACAGCATTTCCATCATCCATCTGGCGGTTGTGCTGTCCACTCCCCTTCTAATAAGGGCTCTGCCAGCCGCCTCATGGGAGGTATTATCAAACGCGCCTTCTATGTCCAGAAAGGCACAGATGGCCGTTTCCTTAGCGTCTAGAGTCCTCTGGATTACATCTGTCAGCTGATACAGAGCAGTATCCGTCGACCTTCCCTCTTGATATGCATGCTGACAGGGGTGCAAAGGCACCTCTGTCCTGATATAATTGTCCACGGCCTTCTCCATTGTCTTTAGAAGAAAAGACGTAAGGCAGATAGGCCTAAAGGACTTGGACATGGTGGCGTCCCTTTTCCCAACCTTGGGGCTAAAGACCACCCTGGCCCTTCTCCACGGCCTCGGTATATACCCGAGTGCCAAGCTACTCCGAGTGATCCTAACCAGGTGTGGAAGAACCTCCTTTAGGCCCTTTTGTAGAAGGGCAGGGAAGACCTCATCCACACCAGGAGACTTGAAGGGCTGAAAATAGTTTATTGTCCATTCTATTCTTGATGGCGTACAGATGGTTCTGGCCACCTCCCAGTCATTCCTTGTCGGTCTGCTGGGCCCTATGTATCAGAACCATCCTCTGGTGGCAGGCTCCCCGGAAAATGGGGCTCCAGCAGGAGAAGAGCACGTTGCTCCCCATCCTGCGTATAGCTGCCATCAGGTCTTTTGAGAGACATCGTTGCTCCAACGCAAAGCTTGGCCATTGCTTTATGCAATCTGGCCGCCACGGGTAAGGAGCTAATGCCCTCACAGAATTTCCTATAACTGGTTCTTCTAGCCTTCCTAATCTCCTTGTTGTAGGTAGTAAGCGCCTGCGTGTAGCTCTGCTCTATTGAAGAGCTTGCGAACTTTGGATCTTAGATGGACAGATCCCTGCTCCACTCACGGGGCAGCTTCTTCAAAGGCGCCTACCACCTCCCCATTCAGTTCCTCTACCCTATGCTCCAGCTCCAAACGACACTGCGGCTCCCTCGCTGTGTCGATACGATTTAGAGCGCAGCCCAAATTGGTAACAAATTCCTCCCAAACATTATTTGCAAAAATCATTCTTCATTTGTATTGACTAAATTCTTCTTCTTAAAGTTTTATTAAATTTGAATAGGTTTGTTCGTGCATCGAGTTTGTGATAGTTCCTGACGGTTTGCAAACTTGTTTCACTGCGCATACTCCACCATGCCCTATTGGAAACTTAACCTGCAAGAACGCTTTGTGATCAGTATTCTTCCATGATGGTTATAAAGCATTCTGGAAAAAATAATGAAAGGTTAGTTATACAGTTATTGCTCATAAATCTGTAATGAATTAGCTCATATATCTGTAAGAAATCAGTTTCATTAAAAATGGTTGGGATATAGCAAATAAATAACTAGACATGAGAGTACGGCAAATAAATGTACGAGATATCTATTCGCATACTTTTAAAGGACTGTCTGAGATAGCCCACAACAGCAAATTGTTCTAAGTATCCACAAACTCAGGTTAAGTAAAAAAATAAATAGAAAGGAATATTGGCCAAGACAGTCGGAGAAGCAGAATAATAAATGGATTAAAACTGCTTTGCGCATGCGTCGGCCTGCCAGTTTGAAATGGTTCGAGCTCTGACTGCTATAGTACTTTGCAAACGGTTTGCTGATTGTTTGAGAAACAGCACGAACACAATAATCTGAAATGGAAACCGTTCGAATTTGAGAAGTTGTTGCACGAACAACATAATCTCTGTGCGCACGCTCTTGACGGTTTGGGACTACTGCACGACCAAACCTTTTTATCGTCAATGCTCATTTTTCCATGCTGGATTTGTTAATTTCACAGTGATAAGTGCCAATTAAGGGTAAAGACAGACAGACGGTTTTAACCGAAGCGTTTCACGAGGTTGGCGATGAACTATATCATAATGGTGTAAAACAGCCGACCATTTCGTGCGGCGGTTTAAAACAGCGTCGGTAGGTGATGATGTGAGGAACCGAATCGGTTTAACTTACCCGAAGTCACCCGAAGAGTGGTTAAAGTGTTCAGATAGCTCTGTTCGGTCGCTGTAGACTCGTTTTGTTTAGAAATGGCTGGAGAAAAATTTGCTGTAGAAAAGCTAATAAACGAAGTAGAAAAATCGACCGACACTTTAGGATATAAAGGATAAATGAATAATACAGCGACAGAGTTATAAGAAGAAAATATTGTTAGCATTTCTTGAGAAATTGTTTGTAACTTGCGAAGTTCTAGTGAAGTTAAAAAATTTGTCCTCTTCACTTTGTAGTTCAGCAAACAACGTATGAAAATGCCCTTTTTGTTGCCTTTCTTTGATAATTGGATTCTTCGTGATTCGTTTTACATTCTTCGTTTTAGTTTTTTTTTTTTATACATTTTCCAATGCTAATACAATACTGGCAAATACACCACGTCGTCCATATTGCAAACCGCATCGATCACTGCACAAATCGCTTAATAAAACAGCTCAATGTGGTTTGTTAGAACGCTACCGACTCGTTAAACACTTCGGTTGAAACCGCTGTGTCTGTCTTTACCCTAATATCGACGAATCTAGCCGTAACTGACCAAGCGTGTTGAATTCAGACAGACATTACTTAAGTTAAAAGTGGCCATTTTTTTCTGCGTTTGGGTCCCTTGAATATAAAAAATCTAGTGAGAAAAACACACAATTTTCTCTTACTACGGTTTACAAAAATTGTAATTGACAATTTTTATAGTTAGAATACCAAATTTAATGAAATTCATCGTTTTTTTTTTTTGTTTTTTTTTAATTTAAGGCGCGCAACATCTATGGTCATAGGCGCCCGGAGCCTTCTCAGTGCACTGCCGGCCTCCGAACAGTGTTCTCTCATTACGGACATCACTGTCTATCGGTGATTTTATGAATAAAATCGCATAAACTGTTCAGTAAAAACGCACATTCCGGTTTACTAATTTAAAAGGAAAACGTAACCTTTCCCCCAAAAGCCCCCTTAAATGACTTTACCAGAAGAAATGTTTCAATTGTAGCTATTTGTATGTGTAGTTCAAGAAGAAATACCTGTTTTGAGGACTCTTGAATATTAAAATACTATTTTGTCGTGAAATGTCTGTGTATGTAAATAAAATATTTCAAAACAAAAATGAAAAAGTCTGGTCACTCACACAACTTTCTCTTACTCCAGTCTTCAAACTTATAATTGACAAATTTTATAGTTTGTATTACCAAATTTAATGAAATTCTTCGAAAACTGAAAAAAAACTGTTCAGTAAAAGCGCATTTCCGGTTAACTATTTTTTTTTGAAACTCGGAATTTTGGCCATCTATTTATTTCTAATTAATTTTCTTTGTATGATAGAATTGTATAATCAACTATATAGCACTTTAGAGAAAAACATAACACCAACCCTCCCCTAAAAGTGCCAATAAATGAATCCCAGAGAAATTTATTAAATAAAAGTTGTAGATCTCTGTATGTTTAGTTTATAAATGAAGTTTCAAGAAAATCTTCGGAGCTATTTTTGAGAAAATCGCGAAAAAGTGAAAAAAATCATTTAGTAAAGTGGTAAAATAAACGCACTTCCGGTCATCCGATTTTTTCCAAACTCGGAATTCCCGCAATATATTTCATTCTAATTAACATTATTTAGATGACAGAATTGTATAATAAACTAAATAGCACTTTAGCGGAAGCCTTAACCCCACCTCTCGTCCAAAAGTACCCTTAAATGAATTGTTTCCCGGATTTCCCCGGAGAAATGTTTCAAATAAAACTTGTAGCCCTCTGTAAGTGTAGCTGATGTTCCAAGTTTGCAGAAAATCGTTGGAGCCATTTTTGAGAAAATCTCGAAAAAGTAAAAAAAAAAACTAGTAAAATGGTACTTCCGGTTGAGGAATTTTGACAGATAACGTAGGGCCAGATCCCATGGTGATACCTAAACGGAATATCGAGTTTAAACTTTCTACGGTTTTTGTTTTTGAGCTATGCTGTTCACATACATACATACATGCATACATACACCCACCCACACACCATACATCCACACATACACACACAGAGAGAAAGAGAGAGAGAGAGAGAGAGAGAACATTTTTTAAAAACCACTTTTTGGACTCAGGGGACCTCATAACGGATATTTCCGGTGAAAACTTGATAACGAAAATTTGACACGATTACAATACTTCCTCTTACTAGGAGTAAGAGAAAGTAAAAGAAAATTGTACATGCGACTGTGTGTTTCCTGATGTCTTTATGTAAACCAACATAGGCCAAAAAATGAAAAATTGCATAAAGTTCATACTTGACATTCCATTTGGGTGTTACAAATGGAATCCGACAAGTATTTACTTGTCAAGATTTCTCAACCGGAAGTACTACTTTACTGAATGGTCTTTTCAGTTTTTTGCATTTTTTCGTAAAGGGCTTCAACGATCTGATTTAAATTTGATATTCATTACACAAACAATCCACATTACACAGCTTTTATTTGATATATTGCACCGGGTAAATTCATTTAAGAGAGCTTTTGGGAGAGGGCCGAGGTTATATTTTCCTCTAATGTTTTGCAGAGGTATATCGTTCGAGATTCGTACGGAGTTTGTTGTAATCTGGAGGGAGGCTCTGTTGGATCATCGTTACGTCAAAGAGTCCATAGAAGAACATGTAATGCCCTACTTATCGGCCCAAATTTTATTCTACCTACCTACCTACCCCTTGGCGCTACGGTCCTACAAGAGCCTGGGCCTTCTCCACAATCCTACTCCACTCTTCTCTTTCCTGGGCGTGTCTTCTCCATCTTCTCACTCCCATTCTCTTCAATAATTCTTCCACATCTCCCAGCCATCTCAATCGGGGACGTCCTTTTCTACGGCTCCCTCCCGGTTTCCCTTCTAACAGCTTTTCTGGAATCCTGCCTTCGCACATTCGTTCCACATGCCCCAGCCATCTCAACTGGTTTTTGCTCACAAAGATTACCAAGTCCTGGTTCATTATACATTTGATGGAGCTCAGCGTTCTTTCTTATCCTCCACCTCCCATTTCCCTCATAGACAGCCCCATATATTCTTCTGAGTGCCTTCCTTTCACATATATTTAGCATTCTCTCTGTTTCTTTCGTAAGTGCCCAGGTTTCACAACCATATGTGACCACAGGCCTTATGATTGTTTTATACAAATAAGAACCTTCGCTCTGTTTATCAGACCTCTAAACCTCAGCGCTTTCTGAAGTGCGAAATAGCACTTGTTCCCGGAAACCAATGTGGCATTAGATCTCTTCAGAGGTTTCATTCTTTTCTGTTACGAGAGCTCCTAAACATTTGAACTGACTGACTGTCTTGAATTCGTGGAATCCAAAACACACATTTTCTTCTATTCTTTCGGAATTTCTTGTTGTCCTCATATACACAGTCTTTTTATCATTTATTTGTAACCCCAATTTAGTTGCAGTCCTTTCAAATTCCTCAAAAACCCCTGCTAGCGCTGCTCTTGAGCGATGCTGATATCAGCACATCATCTCCGTACGCGAGGTGTTGCGACAGCCTATTGTAAATAGTACCATTCCAAATTTTATACAACTCCTACTCTGTTCGGTGTGTATCTGAGTATTTAAACGCTACGGGCTATCTGGACTGGCCAGCGAAAAGATCCGGACACAACTAATCATCATCGAACACATAATAAAAAGAAGGGTAAGGCAGAGGTCAATGCTTTCTTATTACAGAGAGAAGCATTACCAAGTGAAAAGAAAGTTTATATTGATTTTTTTTGTTTTCATGGCGATTTTTTTTTCCATAAACGAGCTTTTAATTTTAAAATGGATTATCATTTATTTTTGTGGGTGTGCGTGATAATTAGAACAAAAAAAAAGTTGATACATAAAAAACACTTGAATTTCCGTGTTGAAACTGTGTCAAGAAACCGACGTTTCACCCATATTGCAATGAGCCTCTTAAGAGTGTCGTTACACCTGGAAAGCTAATGGCGTAAGGAAAAATGGCCGCGGAAACCTAATAAAAGATCAAGTCCAATACATATTTACGATTATTAGTGTTTATATCCAGGTGTTGCTTTAAATTTGTCAGAGAGTGTATAGAGTACAGTAGAAATTGTAAAAAGATAAATTAACAAAAATATCAGATATTTTATCCGTCGTAGCATGCACATTTATTTTGTTCTGGACTGGTTTCGGATTTTCATCCATCATCACAGTAAATCTATCCATTTCATGCTGATAGTTCACTTTAATCGCAATGTTTTCGTTTCATTCGTCACTTGTGGTTTGTATATGCGAGAGGTTATATATATATATCATTAAACACAAGCAGATAGTAACATAACCTTATAACCTCCCGCACATACAAACCACAAGTGTCGAGTGAAAAGAAAACATTGCTTTTGAAGTGAACATTCTGTACGAAATGGATAGATTTACTCTGACGATGGATGATAATCCAAAACCGGTCAGGAACAAAATAAATATGCATGCTACGACAGATAAAATACCAGATTTTATCAAGCATTGCTGACCCATCCACATATTTAACAAAAATATCTCTCATTAAAAATAATTATTAAACAAAGAAAAATAACTAAAATATTTTATTTAAACAAACAAAAAGAAATTGAAGAGGTTTGAGGAAAAGGGGTCCATATGTAAAATTGTGAAAAACGTACACTGAATGTTACTTATTATTGAGTCTCTGTTATTGTCACTGCAACCATAGTCTCTTTTAATACCATAGTTTTGGATGAGTTTTTAGCACATTTAACATAATTTTTTTATTAGTAAATTCATGTTAGATTTAAAAAAAAATGCAAATGTAACTGTTAACAGTAAAGGCCCCTTTTATGCAGAACTATATTTTAAATAATTTTGTGAACAACAGTAATTAAATTCTGTGTTCTGAAGCTCTACCTTTCATTTTTTTGTTTCATATAGTCTTCTTCACTCGCAATGTTATCATCAACATTACAAATTTTGCTTTAAGCTAATCATTATAAACAAGTATATATATTATTAATTTTATTCGGAGGTATGTATAATGAGATATAAACTGCTGGACAAAAGTATTGCATAAAATTTCAAAATATTATAATTTGAAGTTGAAAGGTATTTTCGTATTTTTTTTTTTTATGGATTCATGTTGTTGAACTCTAATCCAAAGGAAAAAAAGAACAACTACCAAAAATTTAAGAAAAACCTTGTTTTATTACACAGAATAAAAAATAAAGCTCAAAAAAAAAAAAAAAAATCTGTAAAATTCAAAATTAAAATGGTTCTTAAATTATCACTTTTTCAATTTTTTTCAACAGTATTTAGTGATATCTCTTTTTGCTCTGATAACTGCAGCAAGCTTTCTTGGCATTGAAGAGATTAGATTTTGGATAACCTCTTGAGAAATCTCATTCCATTCTTCAGAAACTGCTGTACGTAGCTGCTTAGAGTGCTAGGGCAGTCAGGCGAAGTCTGAGCCGTCTTACAATTGTGTCCCAAAGGTGTTCTATTGGATTTAGGTCTGGACTTCTCGGTGGAGAAACCAAACGTCGAATCCCAACATCCTATAGGTACTCAAGGACAACTCGAGCAGTGTGACATCTGGAATTGTTCTGCATTAATAGAAAATTATCACCAACTCTTTCAGAAATTGGCACAACATATCACTGAAGAAACTCTTAAAGTTACTTGCGGGCATTTAGCGTTCTATTTTCCATGGTATGTAAGTTTGTACGTCCGTCAAAACTTATGCCTCCCCAAATCATAACACCGCCTCCACGAAAAACCACTCTTGGAGAAATGTTAGCCTGTGCACATCTCTCACCGTGACGCCTCCAAACTCTCATCCTTCTATCTGGAGAATGTAGGGTAAATCTCGTGAATAAAACACGTCTCCAATCCTCTGTTGTCCAATTGACATGTTTTCGTGAATATTTTATGTGCTCTGGTGAGAAGAGGGCCAGTAGCGGGTATCCTGGAAGCCAAGTGTACTTCATTTAATCTTCTTCTGACTATCCTACTTGAAATGTGGACATTACGGACATCAGGGATCAAGTGACGTAATTGATTGCTAGTGACGAACCTGTTCCTTAACACATTCAGATGAATAAATCTCTCATCTGCCCGAGTTATACTTTTGGGAAGGCCCGTGGCAGGTCTTCGGGAGTATCTCCCAGTCTCCCTGTAGTGCATTAACATTTTTGAAACAGTGAATTGGTTCATTCCTAGTGTCTGAGAATAATTGCCTGCTGCACACCTTCTTCATGCAATGTTATCACACGTACTGCAATTTTTTCCGAATAATTACCAAGAAGAGGCGTGTTAAGAACAAAAAGCAAAAATAAAAAAGAACTAATAAGAAAAAACTCAACAAAAATGTGTAGAAGAGAGAAATTACCAGAAGCAGTGAAAGTGATGAACTGGGATTATTATCGTGTTTTTAAGAGTTCAGAGAATTAGTCATTTAAAAACATAAACAAATGGTTAAGTCTCGTATTTCTCTCGGATAGCCCACTCACAACGAATTCACACAAAAAAAGTGTAGTAATAGATTGTAACTTCAAATTTCAACATTTTGAAATTTTATGCAATACTTTTGTCCAGCAGTTTATATTTCTCTATTAGATTAGACAGAACAGTACACTAAAATAAATGCGAAGCAAGAAATATGGCTATTGACCGTTTGCCATAACGTGCTAGAAATTTCAGGTGAAAATGTGTAGTAGCACATTTCAGCGCAAGTAATTATGGAATATTTATAATGTATCAACCTTTTATTTGGTTGATCAGTCTAATTTTATTTATGTGACATTTTAAAGTTAAATAATTCTCTCATAAACCACAGGAGTGTAGACGGAATTCAACACAAATTCTATGTCTGTATTGACCAAAATGGTTTCTTAATTTTGATAAGATCTGATTTTTATTTTTATTTTTTATTTTTTTCAAAAAAAAGGACACAGTTTTATGTTAACCAGATATTATCAGTGCCTATAGAATAACGACAGTTTCTCAGTTTAGAAAACCAGATATAATGTATATTACTTTCATTTATAAAATCTAATCAAAGCAAGTAACACAACTAGGAGATCCTATCTTAAGATATTAATAAAAGTTCGTTCCACCAGCTGAATGTATACCAAATATTTGTGATTATATAAATGAAATTACTTAATTATAATTGATATCCATTTGTGTCATTTTCTACTAAAATAGTTAAAGACTAGTTTTATTTATCGTCAGCATGTCTGATGATTATTTCACAACTGAAGGAAGTATTTAATTAAGCAACTATTTTGCTATTGTGTAGTACATCGGATTGACCAATTCCAATTCTATCCTCTTAATAAGCAACCAAGTGAGAAACCATTTCGGCTGATTTCAATATTTAATTAAAACTTAGTGAAGAGAAGAACTTGTACTAAACAAAGATCCATTAATATTTACTTAAATTAATATGTACAAGATATTCCAGATTTTATTGATCACCATTCTCTTTCTTGGAGGAGGAGGAGGAGGAGGAGGCAGTTTATAAAAAAAAAGAAAACACTCACATTTTGGTTGGAGTTTTTCTTTCTTACAAAAAATCACCCTCCTCTGAAACACAACTCTTCAGAAAAGTCTAAATGTTTACCTACTGCGGTTTGTCTAAAAGGTTCGATAGCCAAGCAGCCATTGAGAGCATTGAGTGCGTCAATTATCAGCTCTAAAATGGTCTGGGAATGCCTAGGTAAACTAAATAACCTAGACAGGAGGAATATAAACTTACCCTTTGGTGGATGCCGGGCCATGTTGACACTGAAGGGAATGAGATGGCCGACGCCCGGGCGCTGGGACTGCGCTTCTAGGGCCGGGAGCATTTTGTGGGGGGGGTCAGCGACCAGTTTCTCTTGGAAGAACTCAGAAAGGAGGTGAAGGCGAAGAGATCTCAACTCTGGTACTCCCTCTCCGGTTTGCGGCCGGTCAAGATCTGCCTGGGAAATTATAACCAACGGAGATCGGAGGCCTGCATCGGCTTGAGTGAGGAACAAGCTCCGCATTCTTTGGTATCTTCGGCATTGCCGACTCAGAGGACACGTGATGAAGATGGTGGGTTTGGAAAGTGACAGCTGTAATGGAAGGAGGAAACTCCATTACATTTCCCAACAGACTGTGAGGCTGCCACGCAGAGAAGATTCAAGAACCTGGGTAGCTATCAGGTGGAAGAAGGGGATATACCCTCTCTAGAGCCCGTCAGGGTATTAGGATTCCTCAGGGATCTTAACCTGATGGAGGTTTTGTAGAACACCTGATGGATGTTTAGTTGGGATATCTGTTTGGGTGCTGCGGGCAAACACCTGCGGCATCCAGGGGGCACAGCACAATAGATCGAAAGGTTGCAGTGCATTAGCCCCCCTTCAAAAAAAAGGGGGCATTGTAGACTGAATAATCAAATACACCAATCACAACTTACAAATGACGCGTTGTGCTGATTCTGTAAGGATGAGAAAGAAACCCCCGGTACACATTCTCTGTGAGGTGCGCCAGCCTGATGAGGATAAAGTTTCTTCAGTTTGGAATAAGCACACGCAAAGCCACTTTCAAGTTTTATTAGGCTTACTTAGAAGGGTGAAGCTGGAGGGCATGATTGAAGATCCACCTCAATGCCTTTAGCCATCTCTTTTTCAATCTTCTGTCTAGGTGTAGTTTTCTCGTATTCCAAGATTAAAGCAATTCTTGGCAGCCATTTACTTTACTTAAATTAGTAAAGTCACACTTCCGGTTAACCGATTTTCCTCAAAATTGTAATTCTAGCAAATGAATTTAGATGGCCCTCAATATTATATATAGATGTATAAATCATAAATTTTAATGAAGTGGAAAGCTTGAAAGTTTGCTTCAACTATCATTCCAAAAATAGCTTCCTATGATTTTGGTTTTTGAAATATTTAAACACACATACCCACAGAGCATATTCTCTAAAAACTCTGCTTTCATACTCTAAAGGAAACTCTGAAAAATCAATTTAGAGAATTTGACACGATCATAATACTTTTGAAGCCGTAGGAGAACGTAACAAACTAAATATATTTATGAAACTTTGAGTTTTTGGGTGGAAACACTAATTATTACTTTCTCTCACTCCTAGTAAGAGGAAGTGTTGTAATCGTGTCAAATTTTCGATATCGTGTTTTCACCGGAAATATCCGTTTTGAGGTCCCCTGAGTCCAAAAAAGTGGTTTTTAGAAAATGGAGTGTAGGTGTGCACGTTATGTATGTATGTGAACAGCATAGCTCAAAAACGAAAAACTTGAAACTTGTAGAAAGGTGAAACTTGATCACCATGGGATCTGATAGTACGTAATCTGTCAAAATTATTCAACCGAAAGTACCACTTTACTAGCAGTTTATTTTTACTTTTTTGCATTTTTCTCAAAACTGGCTCCGACGATTTTCTTCAAACTTGGTTACAAACATACAAAGAGCTACAACTTTTATTTGAAACATTTCTCTGGGAAAATTCATTTAAGGGCACTTTTATGGGAGTGGTGGGGTAAGGTTTTCATCTAAAGTGCTATTTCAGTTTATTACACAATTCTATCATCTAAATAATATTAATTAGAATGAAATATATTACGGAAATGTATGTGTGTATTATGTATCGTTTTTTATATATAAAGTATTTTTGTATGTATATATAATAATTATTAATATTGTAATTACTGATAACTACTTGATATATTAACCCATATTCAACATACTTTAAGTTAAGTTTATTCTGAAGAGATTTTAGTTTACTTTGCTGCTGAATGTATAGTGATTTTTTTATTCTTTCCTAGTTTTATCAAGATATTTTCCTATATGTTATCTATTTTCTGTTAATTTTATTTTTATTACTCAAATTAATATACCCCCATATACCTTGATTTTGTAATGACTAGTAAGGTCAACCCTTGCAATGAGATTGTATCTCTATATGCAATAAAGATTTCATTAATTCATTTCATTCATTCATTCATTCATTACGGAAATTCCGATTTTGCTAAAAATCAAATGACCGGAAGTGCGTTTTACTTTTTCGCGACTATCTCAAAAATGGCTCCGACTATTTTCTCGAAACTTCCTATATATAGAAAGGTGAAACTTGATCACCATGGGATCTGATAGTACGTAATCTGATAAAATTATTCAACCGGAAGTACCACTTTACTAGTAGTTTTTTTCTACACACACAAAGTTGTACAATGTTAAAGTTTCTATTGTACACACACAAAGATGTACAACTTTTATTTAAAAAACATTTCTTTGGGAAAATTCATTTAAGGGCACTTTTAGGGGAGGGGTGGGGTTATGTTTTTCTCTAAAGTACTATCATAGTTGATTATACAATTCTATCATCCAAAAAAAAATGAATTAAAAATAAATAAATGGCCAAAATTGCCGAGTTTCAAGAAAATTGGTAAACCGGAAGTGCGCTTTTACTGAACAGTTTTTTTCAGTTTTCAACGAATTTCAATTAAATTTGTTACGCTAACTATAAAATTTGTCAATTATAATTTTGAGAAAAGGGGTAAGAGAAAGTTGTATGAGTGTTTCACACCAGATTTTTTTTATTTATTTTTTATTTTCAATTGTATGTATCGGCTATGAGGAATGATTTTTAATCTATTGAGTTTGCAATCTTCTGTATTCTATATTATATAAAAGCAAAGAATATTTATTATATATTATAATAATAAAATTTAAATTTTATATTAATTGATTTAATAACAAAACCCTATTAGGATATAATTATTATAAATTATATATATATAAAAAAAAAATTATATTTGGGTATAGTTGATGTAAGAAGAGCGCATGGCCATAATTTTGGCCGGTGCAGTCTGGGTAGAAAACCTGTTCCACAGCTAGCTTACATCTGGAGTTTCGCAGTGTCGTTTCACTTTTACTTCGGCTAACTACTCGCTAAATCGTTAAAGATATGATACGACGATTATTTAATAACGGTAAGAATTTTTTTTTTTTTTTATTGTTGTAATTTATTAATTATTTTAAATTTTTAATATTGATTTAATTTTTTTCAAATTTATGATTTATGTTTATAATTTGTTTACAGGTATTATCATAATAATATTTTAATTTGATTTTTTTTTTGTTTAAAGTATTTATATCAATAGTAGTATACATGCACTTAAGAATTCCAGTTTTAAGAGAAAAAGAGATCGATTTCATTTTTAAATATTTTTTTTATAAAAAATATTAATTTCATTACAACATTCTAATTCGCAAAGCATGCAAATTTTTGCATATTATAAAGCAATATAAACAATATAAACAAATAAATTTGGAAGCAATTAAACAATATAATTAAATACAAACATTAACTTAATTATCACAGAACAGAAAAAAAAAAAGCTGAAATTTAATTAAGTTCAAGACAAACACGAATTTATATTTTCCAGTAATGAAAGAATTCTTACAGTTTTAAACATACTTCTCTAAAATTTTAAAATCCAAGAATGCATCACATCACGCTAACATTTCTTTGATGTCTTAAGCTTAAAAAACAAAAACAAAAGAGAATTCTTAGTTAACTTGGTCTGGTGAAGTGTTGATTCTTTTTGAAAAAAAAAATTAAAAGAAGAAAAAAAAACGTATATATTGAAAAAATATAGTTATCTTTTTTAAATTTTTCATTTATGACATTACAAAAGGCTTTTTTTATACTTCAGTTTAGAAAAAAAAATTGTACAGAAAAAGATGCTGTAGGGCTTTATTTCTTTTATTCAATAAATAATTATTAGTCACAAAAGGAATTTTCAAATATCTCGTACAAAACCTTAAAATATTTCTTTGAATTTTTTACCTATTTAAATTTGTTAAAAAAAAAAAAGAAAAGAAGAAATAATTCAAAGTAATATAAAACTCATTATGAAAATCTTGGAATATACCTCAGTTGCATTTCCGTTGACATCCGATTTGATCTTCAAAAATTGTAATTCCTTATAAATGCCTTTAAATAGATTTTAATGTTACAATAAGTGTTGAAGGAATCGTGCGTTATATTAAATTGACAAGCAATATATGAAGCTTGGAAAGATTAACAGCTACAACTTCCTCAGAACTCCCCCCCCCAAATTATTTTAACTCTCCCTCTAAAAAAATATATTTAAATAAAAATCCTATAAGTGTGTAGTTACTATATACCAAGTTTATAGAAAATTTGGGAGCCATTTTTCAGCAATACTGAATAAAAAGCAAACTTTTATTTGCCCGAAATGAAACCACAACTTCGACCTTGCTGCAGTTTTTTGTATTTGAACATTTTATTCACTCACAGATATTAAAAAAAAAAAAATCTGGTGTGAAACACTCACACAACTTTCTTTCTCTTACTCCAGTTTTCAAAATTATAATTGACAAATTTTATTGTTTGTGGAACAAATTTCATGAAATTCGTCGAAAACTGATGAAAACTGTTCAGTAAAAGCGCACTTCCGGTGTATTAATTTTCTTGAAACTCTGAATTTTAGCCATCTAATTTTATTTCGATGGTAGAATTGTATAATCAACTATGATAGCACTTTAGAGAAAAATATATCCCCTCCTCCTACCCCCACAAAAGTGCCCTTAAATGAATGTTCTTAGAGAAATGTTTTAAATAAAAGTTGTAGATCTTTGCAGGTTTAGTTTGCAGTATAAGTTTTTCAAGAAAATCGCGAAAAAGTGAAAAAATTATTTAGTAAAGTGGTAATGTAAACGCACTTTTGATTATCCGATTTTTTTTGAAACTCTAGAATTCCAACAACATATTTAATTCTAATTAACATTTTTGAGAAAATTGCAAAAAAGTAGAAAAAAACAACTAGTAAAGTGGTACTTCCGGTTGTGGAATTTTGACACATAACGTACAGTCAGATCCCATCCATGGTGATACCTTAATGGAATATCAAGTTTCAACTTTCTGCGGTTTTTCGTTTTTGAGCTGTGCTGTTCACATACACACACACATACACACAGACCATTTGCTAAAAACCAATTTTTTTCGACTCAGTGGTCCTCAAAACGGATATTTCCGGTGAAAACTCGATATCGAAATTTTGGCACGATTACAATACTTCCTCTTACTAGGAGTAAGAGAAAGTAAAAAATTACCTTTAGCGTGTCCAGCCCATGAAGGGCCAATACTTGCCAGACGTAGGTTTTTGGGGGCGCTGCGGTTTACATCTAGCCTTCGCTACCTAGGTTCGTTACTAAATGTAGTTCCCCATTTGGTCTATCGATGCTGAATCAACACAATCTTTGCCCTCACCGGCAATCGAAGCCTGAATTCTCATACCAAAGGTGAGTGTTCTAGTCATTAGACTAATGCTAACACAAAATCCATTACGTTCCCTCAAATGGGACAGTTTTAGATAGAATCCATTTAGTAAATCGACAATAAATAATTACTTCAAGTAATGCACTCCTTTATAATACAACTTTATCTGCTGTAAAAGATGAATGTTGAACTAGTTTGGTAATTTTTTTTATTTATTTTTATTACTGTCTACAAACTTTTATTCATCATTCTCTATTGCACTCCAGACTACAGTGAGACTTCAGCGCCCCTCAGGGGTTATGATCGCCCATTTTGGGTAATTTGGAATACAATTGTATACCATAACTTTAGCGCAACAGCCCATGAAGGACTAAGGATTGCCAGACAATATTTTTTATTGGGGACTTGAGGTACCGCAGTCCGCGGTTCTCATGTCGTTTAATTGTAGCTCTACACACACTTTTTCTCACGATTCTGAGCCATCACCAACTTTGCCTTCACGGGAATCGAACCCTGAATTATGGCTCTAAAAGTGAATGCGCTAGCTTAAATCAAACTAAACTATACCAACATGTGAGGGCATTATGATGTAAAGCTTTAAACTCTAAATTTTTATTGGGAATTGATAGATGCTGTATGAAGGCGACATACACGCCTACCACATAAAAATTAAGAGGCGGAATTAGCATTTTATTAGCGCGTTGGACTTACAAAGCGAAGAACTCAGATTTGAATGCTGCCTTTAGATTTTGGCATCCTAGGAGTCTCCTCTACAAATCATTGTCCGGTTATAGACATTGCGATTTGTGGGACAGAACAATGCTTGGAGGCTGGTAGTATCAATGGACATCAGATTGTGTCGCGCCTCAAATAATACATACACATACACACACACATATATTATCATGCTAAAAACTTTTTTTTTTTTTCATATGGGGTCATCAAAATAAGTATTCATAAATAAGACTCTATTTCGAACATTTGATATTTCGACAGCAGTAAAATAAAAAATACCTAAATAAATACAAATTAAAATAAAAAAAACTCTTTTTTCTTGTAACTAGATTTTGCTGGATTTGCAAATTTTGTTATCTCTTAAGTTCAAAATTTTTGTTCTGATAAGGAAAAAAATGTATTCAGGGATTGGTCTCTATGTAGGCCTATCACTTTTATTTAAGGTCTTTTTTTTTTTCTTTTTTTAAGAAAAATAAGGAAAATTAGTTTAGGGGTAGAATAGAATAGAAGCGGGGGGGGAGCCTCATTCCACTGCGACCTACAAATTGAGGTCTATTGTGGATCCCCTTAAGTTACAGAACAGCCCCCAGCTTTGCCCTCCTAATCAATCCTAATCAAAGCTGAGAGCGGCTCCGTCATGAAGCTTTCAGCTTCGGGATTGCCCGTCCCCAATTGAAGAAACCTAATCCTCGCCAGGCCGGCGCACTCACAAAGGATGTGCGCCGGGGTCTCCTCCTCTACCTTGCAGAATCGGCATACCGCACTATCCGCAAGTTGTAGGTGGTGCATATGTCTATTCAGCCTACAATGCCCTGTTAGTAGACCCACAATTAACCTTATATCCCTTAGGGTCTGGCTCAGTAGGTCTTTGGTAAATTTAGGCAAATGTCTTTTAATGAAGAGCTTTGCCTGCCTCTGTCCTGGTGTTCCCTCCCACCAACGCAGACGCTGATCTTCTATCCACTCCCTGATAGAAGTTTGAATGAGGCTCCTGGACAAGCCGCAGAAGGGTTCGGGGCCAATAAGGGTATCCTGCGAGCCCTCCCTCGCTAGGGCATCCGCCCTCTCATTGCCCAGGAACCCCGCATGTCCCGGCACCCAGACGAGTGTCAGTTTATTCCGAGTACCCACCTCGGTGAGGGCAAGTAGGCAGTCCCACACCAGTCTTGAGACTATTTGGTGTGAGGAAAGTGCCTTCAGGGCTGCCTGACTGTCGGAGTATATGGCCACTCTTCTACCCACTATCCTTTGCCTTATAATCTCCCTAGCGCAGAGTAGTAACGCCACCAGAGTTTAGGGGTAATGCAACATTAAGCTTCACACTAAAGTACCACTACAGTTTAAAGATGCATTGCTAGAATTCCATGTTTAACGAAAACCGATTAACCGAAAGTGGGGTTTTACAGAGTTTCGAGTATTTTTTTTAGAATGATCTAGCATATAAAGCACAGAATTAAAACTGCCATGTTATTTTGAAAAATTTTTTTGTTTGGGGGGGGGATTGCAACATAATATTCGGCGCAACTGCCAATGAAGAGTCAAGATTTGCCAAACGGTGATTTTTGGGGGCGCTGTGTGATAGGCTGCCGCCGTTTAATTCTAGCCTTCGCTACCTAGGTCGCTACTAAATGTAGTTCCCCATATTTTCTAACGATATTGGTTCAACACTATCTTTGCCCTTTCGGGAATCGAACTTTGAACTCTTACAACCAAGGCGCTGTGTTCTAGTCACTAGACTAATGCATGAAGTCAGCGCTTGATTTATACAATACATATTAGGGAATAGACCTCTATTCATTTACTCCAAATTCATTATGATCACTCAAATTGGACATTTTAGTAAGAATCCATTCAGTAAATTGACAATAAATAATTACGAGTAATATAATCGTAGTTAAGTTATGCAATCCTTTACAATACAACTTTTATCTCACTTAACAGATAAAACTTCAACGTGTTTGTTCCTCCTTCTTTTTTGCCAAGAGTGAGCAGCCTCCCAACGCCCTTCAGGAGTTGGTATCGCTCATTTTCGGTAATTTAGACTACAGTTAAATATACCAAAACTTTTGACACGACAGCCCTTGAAGGCTGAAGATTGGGTCCCATGAAAAATTGCCAGACAGCAATTTTTCAATTGGGGGCTGGTCCCCAAGCTGTTTAATTGTAACACCCTAATTTTTCACACAATTCCTGGGTCAACAACTGTCTTTGCCATCAAGGGAATCAAACCGTGAATTCTTGCTCAAAAGGCAAAAATGCGCTAGCGTAAATCAAATTAGACTTAGACCAACATATGAGGACATTATGATGTAAAGAAGCTTAACTCTATACTTTTATTGGGAATTGTGCTGTTTTTCGGCCTAAAATAAAGTTTACATTATGGATCCGGTCAGATTTTAAGAAACAACAAGTAAAAAATAAACGGTGTTCCCACTAGTTACGTTCATGTAGAATGTTATTAAGAACAAATCGTTTAATAACATTTTCAAATTGGCGAAAGAGGTTCAGAAGGAGAGTGTGTTTCCCAATTCATTTTTTTAGTAATTACGGCACCTCAAAACATGTACTTACGAAACAAGTTCCTTCCGCTTGAAAATGAAATGAAAGTAGAAATAAAGAAGTTATAATTTGATGTTTTTTTTAGGGGGGCAGGGGATCTAGAAAGAACTTACACTAAGTTTCTAAATAAATCGGTCATTTTGAAATAGAATTTTTATTCAGCATAATTTTTACTTACCCTTATATCTCCTGTTAAGTATTACAACTTAACGGAAGCACCTACTTTACTATTAACATTTTTTTAAACAAATATAAAATATATATTTATATAAAACCCTGCGATATTAGACTTACTTCTGAGTCTATTATTTCAATAAAGTTTGAGGCTTGACAAGAGCCGCTACTAGGGGATTTATAATGTATGTGTTCCTCCATTCTATAGTGTCCTCTAACAGACGCTTATATACATTCCAGGTACAATGATGTTCACATTAACACAATTTAGTTTGTTCACTTTATTAATTTTCAAACAATACTGGGTGACCTGATTAAGGAGAAATTTCCTTCATATAAGAGAAAAGCTTGTTAAAGCCTATCAAATATAATATACGGTTCACCCAGCTATATATATTTAATATAATAGTAACTAAATAAGTTGTAACAATTTCAGTTTAAAGAAAACTTTGTTCTTTAAGAAGCAGTAAGGGAAAAAAAATATAATAATTAATATTTCATACGATTTTTTTTTTTTTTTAAATACCATTATATTAATTAATGATAATTACCGACAATAATGATTATAATTATTCAATTTAATCCTAAATAGCCTAATTATATAATTAAATTAATGATAATCGACATTAAGAAAATTAATTAATTAATTAATTAACAGAGGATAGAGATTTCAGATGTTGTACAAATTCTCTAACAGAAACAGTGTTTCCTAATTCCTAGAGAGGTTACTAACTTTACCACTGATAGAATAAAATAACTACTTAATTACTTAATCCTAAAGTAGTAATGAATATTATATATAAGCCCATGTTTAACATATTCATTATACACATTATATTATTATAACCATGTTATAATTAAATGAAGATTATTGCAACATAATGTTTGCGTTCTTCATAAATTAATCAATAAATATAAATATAGGGAGGGATTAGCTAAGTGGTTAGCGCGTTGGACTAGCAACATGGAAGTCCCAGGTTCGAGTCCCAGTGCTAACCTTAGATTTTTTTTCTTCCTAGAAGCCTCTACAGCTCACTGTTTTCGTGATGGACAGTGTTGTGTGTAACGAGAGAACACTGTCCGGAGGCCAGGCAGTGCACTGAGTAGGCACAGGGCGGTAATGACCTTATGTTGAAGCGCCTTAAATTAAAAAAAAATTACTAATACAATATCATGTACAGTAAATCATAAAATCTTGTAAAATTGTGGATATTTTGTAAAATTACACACAGAAGGATAAAACAAAAAATCTGGTGTGAAACACTCGCACTAGCATACGAAGTTTAAAGGAAATCATTATAGATATATGCGATAATATTCTAAAAAAAAATTTAAAAACGAACTTCCGGTTAACCGATTTTCTTCAAATTTGGAATTCCAACAATGCTTTTTATGTAATGTATAATTGGTATGAGAAGAAGAGAAATTGGGTTAGTTAGATAAGTAAACTAGAAGTAAAGCTGAACACTGTATAAAGAAAAGTAGCACAAACTGCCTGGACTTTACACTAAAATATATAAAATGGTAATGAGAGATCAAGGTGAGAAGGAGAAAGGTTGTTCACGCGCTCTGCTGCAAGACTGTCGGTAGACTCCCCTCCTATAGCGGCTGACACAGCTGTATTTAAACAGATTCTCCCACTCTAGTCTGGCCTAAACTATAGAGCGATCCTGTCTCTCTCTCTCTCTCTCTCTCTGCTATGGATCCCTCTCTTCGGATCCTATTATATCATCCCCCTCTCTTCGGATCCCTCTCGATGTAATAGGATGCGAAGAAAGGGATCCATAGCAGAGAGAGAGAGAGAGAGAGAGAGAGAGAGAGAGAGACATCAAATTTGACAGGATCACTCAATAGTTTAGGCCAGTCTAGAGTCCAAGAAACTGTTTAAATACAGCTGTGTTAGCCATAGAAAGGAGGTCTACCGACAGTCTTGCAGCAGAGTTCATACAGCAGTCACAAAGCGTCAACAAAATTTCCTCTTTATCTCTCACTACCATTTTATATATTTTGATGTAAAGTCCAGGCATTTTGCGTTACTTTCCTATTATACAGTGTTCAGCTTTGCTTCTACTTCATTTATCTATCTAACTAAATTTCTCTCCCCAAACCCAATTATAAATGAATATAATGTAAGGCGTAGAACCATATATTGTATTGAAGCGAGAGACTTTATAGGAAAGCTTAACGTTATTGCGCAACCAGAACCCCCTGCCACCAATAAAACGGATTTTCACGGGAACAGGTTTCAAATGAAAGTTATAGGCATTTTTATGTCTAGATAATATACGAATGTTTGAAGAAAAATCATTGGAGACATTTTTTTTTTTAGAAAATCGTGAAAAACTACGAAAAAATATATTAAAAAGACGTCTTGTCCTTCATATATCAAACCTTCTTCGTCTACATTCCAAATGAATCTTTTATATTTTGAAGATGAATACGTAACTCTCATTTTTTCCCCCCTTACTGCTGCTCGGTGACGAAGTATTGCAGTCGTGTCAAATTTTTAATATCTACTTTACACACACAAAAAAAGTTTTGAGGTCCCCTGAGTCCGAAAAATATTGGTTTTTAAAAATAGGGTCTCCATAGGTGAGTATGTTTATGTATGTGAACAGCACATCCTCAAAAAGGTGAAATTGCAGTAAGTCCTAACATGATTATTTCGTTTGGATACCAGCATGGATAGTTGGAAGTTTTTTGATAGTTGGAAGTTTTTTGATTATTTTGACAGAAGACTTTTGGAAGTTTTCTGTCAAAATAATACAACTGGAAGTATCACTTTACTCAGTGGATTGTTTTCGTAAGATTCTCGAAAATGGCTACAAGTTATATTTGAAACATTTCTCCAGTTAAAATTCATTTAAGAGGTAAAATTATGTTTTCATCTAAAATGTATTGTTGTTTAAAAAATACAGTTGTATCATCTAAATAATATTAATTAGAAATTAAATGTGTTAAATGAAGGAAATCACTTGACGGAGCTTTTACTGATCGGTTTTCTGCCATTTTCCCCTTTAAAAACACCAATGGATTTAATTCAATTTAATTTGATGTAACAACAATGAATATAGAAACCTAATCACTTTTGTTGAAAACTTTTTTCCAATAAAGTTCATTTAAAGAACTTTTGGGAAAGGTAGCTGTTATACTTAATCTTACAAAACTCAGCTTATTGAATTTAGATTCTCCCCTTAATATAAAATTAAAAAAAAATAAATAAACATTTAGTAAAAGTTTTAAATTTGAATAAAATTAGCCAATTATATCTATGTAAACTTCAGTAAGAGATAGTCGTATGAATGGTACACAACAGATTTATTCTTTTCCTTTTATTTTGAAAATATTCTTTGAAATTTGCATATTTTCACCTTTATATCACAAATAATATTGAATACTGTTTCACTCACTCGCTTAGATTCATTTAGAATATACATAGATTTTTATAATTAATGTAAATTGACTTTTTATAATAGGACCATGCCAACAGCTGCAATGGAGACTTTATTAGGAATCCCACCTCTTTTTGTAGAGGTGAAAACTGTGGCAATGAATGCCTGTTATAGAATTAAACAGGCAGGTTTTTGGCAGGGTAAGCGATATGGTCATTCTAACATTCATCGCGAGATGTTTTTGAAGGTTCCTATTACAGGTTTTTCTTCTGACAGAATGTTGAAGACTTTTGTTTTTCGAACATTCTTACAGAGCTAGGTTACCTTCTAGGAAAGATTGGTCAAGATTGGGTCCATCTGGTGTGACACCTGATAATTACCTCCGGTGTTACACGGACGGTTCCTGAATGGATGGCAGTCTTCCCGACTGAGGTTTATGCTATTCTTTGTTGTATCTTGGATGAGAGGGTACTTAACACTCACTTCAAATGTGTTTACATCTGCTCGGACAGCCATGCTGCGTTGAAGGCGCTGAATGTTCTAAAAGACTGGAAGAGCTTTCTTCTCTGAAGGGTGTGCTTCTAGTCTGGGTACCAGGTCACATGGGAATTTTTGGGAATGAGGAGGTGGATAGGTTTGCCAAATTAGGTGCTTCTCTCCCTTTCATTGGTCCCGAGCCTGCTGTTGGCGAGTCTTCTGGCACATGTCTGTCAAGCTTCCAAACATGGACAGCTTCACAGTATTCATCCTTATGGATGAGCTCAGTTCGTTTTCGGCAGTCCAAAATGCCCATCGGAGGTACGGACAGCGCTATTAATGAGACGTTGCTGTGTCTTTCACAGAGCTCTCTCAGGCATCTGGCTTTGGATCCCTTACTGGACATTGTGGTTTAAGGAGACATCGCTACGTAACAAAGGCTCATGCCGGATCCTCATGCCTCTGTGAGACAGAGGAGGAAGCACCCGTCCATCTTATGACAGATTGTCTGGGTTGTGAGGAAATTAGGTTCAAGACCTTTGGTCGGAACAGGATGTCTGTGGAAGAGCTCTTAGGCTATTGTCCGATTTATAAGGGACTGCGGTGAATTTTAGATGGATTAGATCCGAGTCTGGTTATTTGTTCTAGACCCGGTTTGTTGTTGTTTTTCTTGGGGTAGCTATATGGGGCTTTGGATAGCGTAGGGTTTAGTCCCTCCCTACATACAAATATAATAATAATAATAATAATAATAATAATAATAATAATAATACTTTTTATAATCATTTTACTGAGATTTTATTCTGTTACTGGTGAAAAAAAGCATTTGCATTGAATATTCTATCACAAACTTGGGAATGTCATCTTTTCGAAGGAAATCTCCTGTTTATTATTTACCATTGAACCGTTAATGCAACTGCTAGTATCAGTGACAATTTTTTTTTTTTCTGAACGCCAGAATGCACTTCTGGACGCCAGAACGCAATCACACATTCCTTTATCGTGATTAAACGAGATTTGCTCTTATTTATAAATATTTTCTTGTTAATTAAAATTAATAAATAAATAAATGAGGGCTATGTGGCTTGTATTACCATTTTATAATGAGATATTCTTTAGTACTTAATAATTAATTCTCATGTTACGAAACTTCATTTCTTTCTGCGCTCTTTAATTTTTGCCATGATAATATTAAAAAAAAAAAAATATATATATTTTTTAAGTTTGTTTATTTATAGAAGTTGGGGGGCATTTTTGTATCATATCATAGAAAGGACCATTAAAAAAAAAATAGGTCCAGAGTTTCTATAGAACACAGTTTGTTTGGAACTACAAAATTACTACATGGTTTATTTTCTGTTTCTTACGATTTTGTAGGTAACGTTTAATGATTTTTTTAGTGAAACTGTTTAAGGCTCCTCGTTTGCAACGTAACCTGCAAAAAAATTCATGTACGTTCTTCCGCTAATACAATATAGTAGCTGGATATTTAGCAAATAAAAAACTGATATCAATCACTCACACAATTTTCTCTTACTCCAGTTTTTAAAAATTGTGATTGACAAATTTTATAGTTAGGCCTAGGTAAAGCTAGGAGAGATGACGCACATTTCAAAGTTATGCCCTGTATCAAAATATAGGAGATATATTAAAGAGGTAATGCTTATAAAACATATGTCAACTACTATTATCTGCTAAAAAATGTTATTTTTCAAAATAAAGACATTCTCAATTTATTCCAGAAACAAAATACAAATACACTACATCTCTCTCTACTATGGTAGGATAGATGACGCACGATAGTTAGGAGGCCTCTCTCCTCTGAGAGTCCATCTCATGGCTGATCGAGAATGAAACTTGGTGAACACTATGTCTATGAGTCCAACTTTAACGACAGCTGGAAATCTTTCATTTCAATTGCAATTAATATAGTATATAAAAAAATTTACTAAGCGATATGAAAATTCACGTTATGAAAACACACGCTGATGCGTAAATAAATGTTCCTAGAACACAGAAAAACACACAAAATAACTGAAGAATTTTGCAATATGTTCGCTTCTGATCTCCTCTACTTCTGGACTAACTTCTATGACGCCACGTGGTGGCAAACAAGAGAAGTAAAGCCTGCATTTTCTCTCCTACCGCGTCATCTCTCCTAGCTTTACCAGATACCAAATTTAATGAAATTCATCGGTGTTTTTTTTTTATGGAGAAAATCGTAAAAACTGTTTAGTTTTGAAACTTGAAATTTTGGCAATCTCGTATTTATTTATAATGGTATGTATTTTTGTTTAGATGGTAGAATTGTATAATCAACTATGATAGGACTTCAGAGAAAAACATAACTCTCCCCCTTCCCCCCCCCAAAAGACCCCTTAATGACTTTACCGGAAGAAATGTTTCAAATAAAAGATGCAGCTTTTTTATATGTGTAGTTCATGTGTAATAAAGTGTTAAAGAAAATAGTGGGGTAGAGTCGTTTTAGAGAAAATAGTGGGGGAGGTCGCTTTAGAGAAAATAGTGGGGTAGTCGTTTTAGAGAAAATAGTGGGGGAGTCGTTTTTAGGAGAAAATAGTGGGGGAGTCGCTTTAGAGAAAATAGAGGGGGTAGTCGTTTTAGAGAAAATAGTGGGGTAGTCGTTTTAGAGAATAGAGAAATAGTGGGGTAGTCGTTTTAGAGAAAATAGTGGGGGAGTCGTTTTAGAGAAAATAGTGGGGGAGTCGCTTTAGAGAAAATAGTGGGGTAGTCGTTTTAGAGAAAATAGTGGGGGAGTCGTTTTAGAGAAAATAGTGGGGGAGTCGCTTTAGAGAAAATAGTGGGGTAGTCGTTTTAGAGAAAATAGTGGGGTAGTCGTTTTAGAGAAAATAGTGGGGTAGTCGTTTTAGAGAAAATAGTGGGGGAGTCGCTTTAGAGAAAATAGTGGGGGAGTCGCTTTAGAGAAAATAGCAGCAAACTGAAAAATACTTCTTAGTAAACGTGCACTTACGGTCATTCGATTTTCTTTCTTGTTTACATGTATCATTTTCTAAAAACACTTTTTGGGACCAAAGGGACCTAGAAACGGATATTTCCGGCGAAAATTCGATATTGAAAATTTGTTACGATAACAATACTTCCTCTTACTAGGAGGTGTAAGAGAAAATAAAAAAGGTGAAGATTTACCTTACACTCGCTACCAAACTGAGTGTAACTTATTTGATGGCACTCTTGTTTCAAACCAACAAAGTTTGTTGTGGCAGTATAAATTTAAAACTGATAACTTCCCAGAATCTTAACAAAATTATTTTTTATAGGGGAGGAAAAAATATGATATGAATACGTATTTAAGTTGCAGTTAGCAAGTTTCATGTTTTAAGGAAATCTTTATTGCTGTTTTCAAGAAAATTCAAAAAACGTCAAAAATCTGATTTTTTTTTTTTTTTAAAGTCGCATTTTCCGGTTAACTGATTTCCTTCAAATTTGGAATTATTTCAACGTTTTTACGTGGTAGAACCATATATTATTATACTGGAGTGATGGTAGGGAACAGCTAAGTGGTTAGCGTACTAGAGGCCCACGAGGAGGGCCTGGGTTCGAGTCCAGCTGTGCTACGCTCAGTTTTTTTTCTTTCTAGGAGCCTCAACAGCTCACTGTCCGGTGATGGGCAGTGTTGTTTGTAAGGAGAGGACAGTGTCTGGAGGCCGACAGTGCGCTGAGAAGGCTACGAACGCCAATGACCATAGATGTTGACGCGCCTTAAATTAAAATAAATAAAGAAATAAATAAATTATACTGGAGTGGTACATTGGACGAAAGTTTAATATTACTGTTCTCCCAACAGTTTCAAAATCTAGAACTGTAACACAACGCTTTTAATACTACCTTGATATTGTAAATTGGTTAGAACCGAATATTACATACAATAGCAATTTGGAGCAGAACTTATCATCCAATTTTACACCAGATTCACCCGAAAAAAACATTAATTTATCTGAAAATACGTTGTAAAAATAATCGTTATAGTTATTTATTTATATATTTAAAGCAAATATTTGGTGCCATTTTCACAGTAAAAACTGTGAGGAAACTGAAACAAACAAACAAAAAAAAAAACGGTTCTGTAAAGTTGCACTACTATTTGGTGGTGGATTTTGTCCGCCGAAACTTCCCGTGTTTCACACCAGTTTACTTAAAACAAAATATCCCAAATAGAACAACCTGCAATTTTTCTTTATTGAGATACGTTTATTTACACACATATATACGCATATACGCATACAAATAGGCCATGCGCTAAAAAAAAAATTATTTTTTTTCATTTCTTAATAATTCTGATTAACTTTTTCCTATATATTAATTATGTAGATCTCACCAATAGATTACTACTATTATTCAAACTTTTTTTTGAGCGGTTATCTAATAAAATTATTGTTTTTTTTTTTTTTTGAAAAAAATTGATATTCCAGCTATTAATGAAAACTCAATTTAGAAAATTTTACAAGTTCGCAATACCGCCCCCCCCCTCAATAAATTGTGAATTAGAACCATGAAATTTCCAGTCAGCGAAACTTATGTTTTCCAAAAAAAAATCACCTTCTTAAAAAAAAAAAATTATATTTCTTCAGTGCTCTTGCTGTTGCATGAGCCGACTCTTGAGGCATGAGGCTCTTAATAACATAAGGAAACTAGGTTTTATTTACCTTCTTTTATAATATATTGATCGTAATATAAAGAACGATCACTAACTTGAGATTCAAGAATTATTTCAATTCTCTTTTTTATTTCAGTTTTTAATATAAATTTTCATTTTCTTTTATGTTAAATATTACGATCTTTTGAAGCACCTATCTGAAATAATTTTATTAAACGAGAAATTTCAAATCTAAATAGATGGGGATAAATAAATAAGTAAACTAATAATTTCAAAAATAAAAATATAATAAAAAAAAAAAAATTTTAATGTTAATAATCTTTAAAAAAAAAACAAGTTAATTTATTTTCTTTCAGCATAAAATGTTTTTCATTGAATCGGAGGGAGGAAGGGAGGGGGGTTAAGTTACTTTTGCAAAGTTATAAATAAAGTTGGACACGCTTGGAATATCAAAATATTCTATCATCGTTCTCTTCCTCAAATGTTTTAATATTAGATATTGCAAAAAATATTTTTGACCTCTCTATATCGTATACTGTATGTGGTATATATTTCCGTGGGGGGAGGGGTTAGTTAACTAATAAAGAATTCAATTAATGGTAATGCAAATAATTAGATGATCACAATAATTTTTTTTTTTTTTGAAGAGCGGGGAGACTTTTCTAGAGGAATTATTGTTTTTGGAATCAATATTCATTCAACGAGAAGGGAGAAATATATAACTTAATAATTTAAATATTTTTACTTTCTCTTACTCCGAGTAAGAGGAAGTATTGTAATCGTGTCAAATTTTCGATATCGAGTTTTCACCGGAAATATCCGTTTTGAGGTCCCCTGAGTCCAAAAAAGTGGTTTTTAGCAAATGGTCTGTGTGTGTGTCCGTGTGTGTGTGTGTATGTATGTATGTGAACAGCATAGCTCAAAAACGAAAAACCGTAGAAAGTTAAAACTTGATATTCCATTTAGGCATCACCGTGGTATCTGACACTACGTTATCTGTCAAAATTCCTCAACCGGAAGTACCACTTTACTAGTTAGATTTTTTACTTTTTTGCGATTTTCTCAAAAATGGCTCCGACGATTTTCTTTAAACTTGAAACATCAACCACACATACAAAGAGCTACAACTTTTATTTGAAACATTTCTCCGGGAAAATGCTCTGAAGGGCACTTTTGGGGGAGGGGTGGGGTTAGGTTTTCATCTAAAGTGCTATTTCAGTTTATTTCACAATTCTGTCATCTAAATAATGTTAATTAGAATTAAATCTGTTGTTGAAATTCCGAGTTTGAAAAAATCGGATAACCGGAAGTGCGTTTACTTTACCACTTTACTAAATGATTTATTCACTTTTTCAAAATTTTCTCAAAAATGGCTCCGACGATTTTTATGAAACTTCGTATATAAACTAAACATGCAAGGATCTACAACTTTTATCTAAAACATTTCTCTGGAAAAATTCTTTTAAGGGCACCTTTAGGGGAGGGGTGGGGTTAGATTTTCATCAAAGTGCTATCCTAGTTGATTATACAATTCTATAATCCAAACATAATTAGTTAGAAATAAATAGATGGCTGAAATTCCGAGTTTCAAGAAAATTAGTAAACCGGAAGTGCGCTTTTACTGATCAGTTTTTTCAGTTTTCGACGAATTTCATTAAATTTGGTACACAACTATAAAATTTGTCAATTATCATTTTGAGAACTGGAGTAAGAGAAAGTTGTGTGAGTGTTTCACACCAGATTTTTTTATTATTAATCATTTGTCTTGGGGATATACCCCATACAAATGAAGACTGGTCAAATATAGTGAACAACAAAGTAAGAAAAGAGAGACTAGAATATACAAACAATACAATTTAGAACTGTACAACACAAAATACGAGTATAGAGTAATAACAGTAAATACACAGCGCACTGCACTGTATCCATATTTTAAATAACAGATGTATAATTTATGATAATATGTCAGTTTACAGGAATATAAACTGACAAAAAGTGGCGATATACTACGTATATAATCAATCTCTCACACTGTAAACTATTCATTTAGTATAAATGATCGTGTTTTGAGGCAATTAATTGTAAAGAGGTATAATTGTTTAATTTCATTTTCTTACTTAAAAACGAACACATTGTGGAACTGCTCCATTGATACATTCTTAACCTGCGGTATTTACTGATTACGAAGAGATTCATAAACCGGACAAACTACTATTAAGTGGTACAAATCTTCCGCGTCATTACGCCCGCATATTTCCTTAAGGTTTTATTAGGTGTGTGACATTTTTCACTGATAATTTGATCTGGTAATTGCCCGAAAGCCTCAATTTTGTGACTAGTTTCACTATACCAAATGGCAAATTCAATTCGCTAGAATATTGACAAACCGAACTTGTAGCAAGTATATCGTTATAAATAGAGCTGTACTTTGCGGAGTGCATTAGTTCTAGGTCTTTTAACTTTTGGGATTCCTTATATCTATTTAATGTTCCAGAGATAAGAGTTTTTAAAGACTGTGGGATCTGTTTCAAGTAGGATGTCATTTAAGCCAATCAAACTCAATAAATAATCCATCTGTGAAAACCAGTTGTACTTTATCGAGGGTTTATGGCTAAAGTGAATATTTTTTAGCTTCAAAAAGCATAACTTAGGTAGTCTATGGTCTTGCATTTCAAGGAGTAATAATTTAAATATATAATATATTTTAAAATCATAAATATTCATGAATCTAGTTTCACCTAATTATATATGGTATAAAGAGCAAATGTCTGATTTATAAAACAGGGCAGTAGTAAAACTTCTATTTCCTATGATACCCTATAAAATAACTTGGCAAAATTTACTTAAACTTTGGTGAAACGAGAGTTTTTCTAACTTGGATGTATAATTTTTTTATCTTCCATCTAAGCGGTCAACCGTAATACGTCAATCTGGAAGATTGGCAATGTAAGAAAAGTTTCTTACATCTTTTTTATCATTACCCGGAATCGGCAAAAAAATCCAGCCTCGAGGCACGGGTCCCTTAGTGTGTTTTTGGCGCATATTTTAGTGCACTATCTTGGGCATAAAATTACTTGAACAACCTATTTTTAATTTGGGAATTTTGGAAAGTAAACAATTCCTAATGTCTTGTTGAGATGAAAATAAGGAGCGTCTTCTTTAGAGACGAGCTAGGCCTTAGAATAGGCAGATTGGAATTTCCAGCCTTTACTTGTTTTTTTTTATATAAAGAAAACTCCCAATTCTAATGATTAAACGCTAAAGGTAAAGCGTATAAAAAAAGAAGTTCAACAGAAACTTCGACACGAAGGTTTCATTCCAAATCTGTCAATCGAAGCATCATTTTACAGATCCCTCTTACCCGTCGAGAAAGGCTACAGCGATTCTCTTCAAATTTTGTTACATTCACTAAATATTATAAAGATGTATTCAATTTTTTAATTTATCGAGTGTTTTATGAGAAAATTTATTTTGTAGCTATAACGTAAAGATTGCCCGCAAAGGGTATCTGTTGCATGCCCCATGGGTTACCACAGCTCAATACTCCATGCACTTCATCAGAACAGTACACAATACACTTAAACTACATACACTCTATACTTTACAGACAAGGACAAACACAGTACACAAACTAGAGTCTCCTTCCCTAGTTAATTGGCGAAAGCCAAGGGAGAAGGAAGGGATTAGCTCAGTGGTAGCGCGCTGGGCTAGTAACGCGGAGGTCTCCGGTTCGAATCCATCATGCCTCCCCTAGATTTTCTCTTCCTAGGAGCTTCTACAACTCACTGTCCGGTGGTGGGCACTGTGGTCTATACCTAGAGAACACTGCTTAGAGGCCAGCTGAGCATTGGAGAAGGCTCCAGGAGGAGGCACAATAGATCTTTCAGGTCGCATTGCAATTATTCCCAACAACAATCTACAATCTAACGTAAGCATTTCCCCCAAAGTGCCATTTAAACCTGAATGACTCGATTGAATCCAAAACTATTAAGAATAATTATTGAATTTGATATTTTATCCGTCGTAGCATGCATATTCCTTTTTGTTTCTGACCGTTTTCCGGATTTTCATCCATTAGTCAGAGCAAACCAACAAGTGTGAGTGTAACAGAAACATTGCTTTGAAGTAAACACTACACGAACTTGATGAATTTGCATTGTTGATAGATGAAAATCCGAAACCGGTCAGGAATATCAATAATATGCCTACTACGACGGATAAAATACCAGATATTATCTAGCATTGCGGGGACCCATCCACATATTCGATTATTGTTAATATTCAGAGTTGAATAAAAATTCTCAATTGGAACTTGATAAATTGTAGTTTGATGTTACGAAGAAATTTGGTGAGGATCGGTCAAGAAAGAAACATTCAATTATACCAAAGTTTTGTCTGAGTTTCCGGTCTTTATCTCAAGGTTTTAATATATAGATAGCCTTGAAAGATGTGGACAAAGAATTTTTAGTGGAACTGTAAACTTACATTTTTTTACAGCACAGAAACATAAAAAAAAAATCTGGTGTGAAACACTCACACAACTTTCTCTTACTCCAGTTCTCAAAATGATAATTGACAAATTTTATAATTTGTGTACCAAATTTAATGAAATTCGTCGAAAACTGGAAAAAATTGTTCAGTAAAAGCGCACTTCCGGTTTACTAATTTTCTTGAAACTTGGAATTTCAGCCATCCATTTATTTCTATCTAATTATGTTTGGATAATAGAATTGTATAATCAACTAGGGTAGCACGTTAGATGAAAATCTAACCTTAACCCTCCCCTAAAAGTGCCCTTAAAAGAATTATCCCAGAGAAATGTTTTAGATAAAAGTTGTAGATCTTTGCATGTTTAGTTTATATACGAAGTTTCAAAAAAATCGTCGGAGCCATTTTTGAGAAAATTTGAAAAAGTGAATAAATCATTTAGTAAAGTGGTAAAGTAAACGCACTTCCGGTTATCCGATTTTTTTCAAACTCGGAATTTCAACAACATATTTAATTCTAATTAACATTATTTAGATGACAGAATTGTCTAATAAACTGAAATAGCACTTTAGATGAAAACCTAACCCCACCCCTCCCCCAAAAGTGCCCTTCAAGCATTTTCCCGGAGAAATGTTTCAAATAAAAGTTGTAGCTCTTTGTATGTGTGGTTGATGTTTCGAGTTTAAAGAAAATCGTCGGAGCCATTTTTGAGAAAATCGCAAAAAAGTAAAAAATCTAACTAGTAAAGTGGTACTTCCGGTTGAGGAATTTTGACAGATAACGTAGTGTCAGATCCCACGGTGATGCCTAAATGGAATATCAAGTTTTAACTTTCTACGGTTTTTCGTTTTTTGAGCTATGCTGTTCACATACATACATCACACACACACACACACACACACACACACACAGACCATTTGCTAAAAACCACTTTTTGGACTCAGGGGACCTCAAAACGGATATTTCCGGTGAAAACTCGATATCGAAAATTTGACACGATTACAATACTTCCTCTTACTAGGAGTAAGAGAAAGTAAAAATAAAAAAAAGTTATTAATTGCTTGTGTTAAATTATCTACAGAAAATTCTTTCTTGACCGATCTTCACCATATTTCTTCATAGCATAATACATCTACGGCTTTATAAAAAAAGTATGACCTTGTAATAATTGGCAATTAACAGATTAATTTTTTTTTTTTTTTACAAGAATATGTATTTGAACTGGATGCAATTAGGTATAAATCTGGTAATTCTGATAAACTTTTTCCTATATATTAATTACGTAGATCTCACCAATAGATTACTACTATTCTTCAAACTTTTTGTTTGAGCGGTTATATAATAAAATTATTGTTTTTTTTTTTTTTGTTTTTTTTTTGAAAAAAATTGATATTCCAGGTATTAATGAATAATAAAATTTATTTATTCGATAGTGTATTATAATTCTGTCGTATTAATATTTAGAATATATGTTTAATTCAAAAGTTTTTCATGTTTTTAAATTTATTCAAAAGTAAACTTTTCTTTGTATATTCCTATTCATTATATATTTTTATTTATTAAATAAATACTGTCTCTTCCTGCGCCTGCTTTTTTTTTTTAATCTTGAATCAAGTAAATATATGATTCATCCTCTAGGAATATTAAAAAAAAAAAAAAAAATTATCGAAATTTCATGGCACAGAATTTTGTTTTGTATATCTTTACTTCCTGTTACTCCTGGTAAGAGGAAGTAATGAGGATATGTCGAAATCGACTTTTTAATGGAAATAGGCATATCCAAAATTTTAGAAAATGGTTTCTCACCTTCCTCTGTGTTTGTGTGTGTGTGTGTGGTGAGAGAGAGAAAAAGGTTGTGAGGGAACGATTCCTACTCAGGTAAATAGAAGAAGCATGATTGATTACATTATTGTTCAAAAGAAAACGCCATAACATTGACCCATTCTCATATAAAATTTGAAATTTAATGCCCCCCCCCCAAAAAAAAATCGGCAGTAACCCCTTAAATAAATTATTTTACGATAAAGTGTTACAAATAAAAGTGATTAGCATATATTTCTGTGCAGTTAATATTCTAAGTATAAAGAAAATCGTTATAGTAATGTTCAAGAAAATTCCCCCAAAAAACTCAAAAACCTGTTCTATAAAGTCTGAAATTTTGGTTAACTGATTTTTTCAAATTTGAAATTGTGACAATGATTCCTTGCGCAAATTAATATTATATAGGTGGCAGTATCATACAGGGCCGTGTAGTGATACTTTACAGGAAATCTAAAACATTACTGTTTCCTCAAAACCTCCTCAGAAAATCAATTTACCTGGAAAAATACTTCAAAAAAAAAAAAAAAACAGTGACAGGCACTTATGTGCTTAGATAGTATATACGTAGATACGATGTTTCATGAAAATTGTATGAATCGTTTTCAAGAATCGAATGGGAAAAAACTGAAAAAGAAAAGAAAAACATTCAGTAAAGTCGCCCTTTTGATTGATGGATTTTGCCGGAAATCTTCTTCTCAGTTGCAGTGGGTAATAATTATTGCAAAATGTGTCTCCTGCGATTTTGCGTTTTTGGCAAATATTTTGTTCATAAATATATATATATATATACCATTCGCTAAAAACATTTTTTTTTTCGAAATCCTTATAACTTAAAACATGCATTTCCGGTAAAAAATCAATAACGCAAATTTGACACGATAGTAAAACCACCACTAACTGGGAGTCAATGAAAGTAAAAATTAGAACAGCACAATACCCTTCTTTCAAGGAAAAGAACAGGAAATGATAGAAATGTTCATCGCATTTTTTTTAAAACTAAAGATATCCCAGAAGGTGCTACATCTCCGCTTCTGGGGCCTAAACCTTTTATGGGATGAGAGACCAGTCTCTTTTAGAAGAACTTAAGAAGGAGGAAGAGGAAGTGGAGTGGTCTCAAGTCGGGAACTCCCTCCTAGGACTGAGGGCAGGCAAAGTTCTGCTTGGGAAATTATAACCAACGGAGATCGAAATTTTGCATCGGCTTTAGTAAGAACAAGCTCCTCATTCTTACGGATTTCCTCACGAGGCATTGCCAATGTGATAGATGCCAGAAATATAAAATTATATTTAATTTGAAATTATCAAAATTATGAAGAAAATGTAACATATGCTGGCAAAAGGGACTATTCAGGTAGAAGACCACTATTGTCTTTTGGAGTTCACAGAACTTGTTAGCATTGTCTACCCCTTCTTTTCATAGGGGAAGATTTGAACGAACAATTAGAAAGCATTCTTACAGGACAGTCTGCATTCTGCTTTCAAACAACAACAGTCTGTTTTTAGACATTCAACCAGAACACTTCAGGAATCAATGCCAGTTATAAGTTAAAGCATAAGAGTTATATAAATAATTGATTTATAAACATAATTACTGTGTTATTGAAAAGCATTTAAATTTCTTTGAAGATAATATATTTAATTTAATCTACCAGTGTTTTCTTATTTATTTCTTATTACTTCTCTTCTCTTTAAACATACACGCAAGCCCTTTACTAAACCGCTCACGCCACAAGCTGCCACTACACTACAACATATCACACCAATAACATTTCACCGACCTGATAAAGCTGGGCTTGGAGAGTGACAGCATATGCATATTCTGTGGGAAGATGGACGAAACTCCAGTATTATATCAGAAATAACTTGAGTTTTTGCATTTTTTTTTAATACAAAAAGTTTATTGTACTATTTGATAATTTATAAAATACCCACAGAGGAAAAATTAGTAAAAAGACTTCTAAACTAGATTTTTCATAGAAATAATTAGCCAATCACAGTGTAGAAGAGAAGGAGTGAAATGTGAGTGTATGTTAGGCCAATTGGAAATTTCGAATTATCATGAGGGCCACGCCTACATTTGTCACATTCATTTCTACACTGTGATTGGCTAATTATTCATAGCTAATTATTTCTATGAAAAATCTAGTTTAGAATTTTTTTTTTACTAATTTTCCCTCCGTAGGTATTTTATAAATTATCAAATTGTGCAATAAATATTTTCTTAAAAAAAAAATGCAAAAAATCAAGTTATTTCTGTTATATTATTTCTGTTGTATTATTTACTGTTTTATATAATTAATGTGAGTTATAAAGAAAAAATTCAGCATTTTCATTCCATTGTTGATAAAGAAACAAATGAGAATTACCCAGAATCCGCCATTTTGTATTTGGCCGTTTATACTAATGGAACAAAATAAAATTGATGTTAAACATCCACAACAATTTCTCCAAGGAATTCCTAATATTTAGTTAAAATAACTTTACTTAGACCTGGATTTTTTAAGCTATACGTTAACCTAATTCTATGTATATGGCGCAGACCATAAAATATTTTAAGAGTACTATAAAGATTGAAATCTATGCATGAGCTAATTCAATGAAAATCTAGTTTCTAGCACAACATAAAAAAAAAAAAAAATCTGGTGTGAAACACTCACACGACTTTCACTTACTACGAAATGGCATATTTTCTTCAATTCACTTACAATTCTTATTAGTGTTTACACACAAAAACTAACAAACGGATCATTTTCTGGAAAACCACTTCTTTGGACTCAGGGGATCTCAAAACGTATATTTCCTGTGAAAACCCAATTTCGAAAATCCAGAACGATCGCAATACTTCCCTCTTACTATTATTAGTAAGAGAAAGTAATATACGAGTATATTTTATAAACTTAGTATATTATATTCAATACACAGAAGTGATGAAGGTTTAGTATAACTGAATGTGAATGGTCAAACATTGGTGTATTTGAGTTATTGACTAGTTACCTTATGGTGTAATTATATAGTGGTGTTTCATCACAGTTTTGATCCTACATTTTTTAATATTCGCATTTTTAATATTCAGAATGTCCCAATCCCATTATCTGAAACTCGACTTAGCCGATTTTAGAAACTTATCAGAAAATGGTTCTTAAATTGGTCACTAAATTATACTTATCCAACTAATAATTTGTAGACGTTCAATTTCACAGAAATCAAGCAATCTTTCTAAATACATAGATTTTTGTGTTTTTTTATTGGTCTATTTTGCTCCCGTAGAGATGAGACTTTTCAGTTTACAGCACCCCTTCTCAGTCAATGTGGAAGAATCGTAGGTAAAAATTGGGGGATTACTCCCAAGATGATGTTTTGGATTTTATGGTATGGGTTATTAAACCTAGGTTGTTGTATGCGGCTGTGGTGTGGTGTGGGGGCTAGACTGCTGCTTGAGGATATTCAACGCTTGGCTTGTCTGGCGGTAACCGGTGCAATGCGGACCACGCCTACAGCTGCAATGGAGACTTTATTGGGAATCCCACCGCTCTTTGTAGAGGTGAAAACTATGGCAATGAAAGCCTGTTAGAGAATTAAACAGGCAGGTTTTTTTTGGCAGGGTAAGCGATATGATCACTCTACCATTCATCGCGAGATGCTTTTGAAGGTTCCTGTTACAGGTTTTCCCTCTGATAGAACGTTGAAGACTTTGTTTTCGAGCATTCTTACAGTGTCAGGTTACCCTCTAGGGAAGATTGGTCAAGATTGGGCCCGTCTGGCATGATACCTGATAATTAGTTCCGGTGTTACATGGACGGTTCCAGAATGGATGTTAGGTCTGGAGCTGCGGTCTATTTTTAGACCGGAGATCATTTGGCAGTATCTCTTGGTGAATGGACCACAGTCTTCCAGACTGAGGTTTATGCTATTCTTTGTTGTCTTTTGGATGAGAGGGTACGTAACACTAACTTAAAAGGTGTTTGTATCTGCTCGGACAGCCAGGCTGCGCTGAAGGCGCTGAGTTCATGTGTCTTCACTTCCAGGTTGGTGTTAGAATGTTCTAAAAGACTGGAAGAGCTTTCTTCTCTGAAGGATGTGCTTCTAGTTGGGTGCCAGGTCACATGGGAATTTTTGGGAATGAGAGGTGGATAGGTTTGCCAAATTAGGCGCCTCTCTTCCTTTCATTGGTCCCGAGCCTGCTGTTGGCGTGTCTTCTGGCACATGTCTGTCAGGCTTCCAGACATGGACAGCTTCACAATTCATCCTTATGGATGAGCTCAGTTGGTTTTCGGCAGTCCAAAATGCTCATCGGGGGTCCGGACAAGGCCATTAGTGAGACGTTGCTGTGTTTTTCACGGAGCGCTCTCGGGCATCTGGTTGGATCTCTTACTGGACATTGTGGTTTAAGGAGACATCTCTACATAATGGGGCTCATGCCGGATCCATTTTGTAGAGTCTGTGAGACAGCGGAGGAAAAACCCATCCATCTTATGACTGATTGCTTGGGTTGTGAGAAAATTAGGTTCAAAACCTTTGGTCGGATAGGATGTCTGTGGAAGAGCTTAGGCTATTTCCGCTTAAGGTTATTGTCCGATTTATTTGGACTGTGGTGAATCTTAGATGGATTAGATCCGGGTCTGGATTTTTGTTATAGACCCGGTTTGTTGTTGTTTTTCTTGGGGAAGATATAAGGCCCAGTGAGGCTTTGGATAGCGTAGGGTTTCCCTCCCCACAGGCAGTAACCCCTTCTCAGTCTTTAAGAAAACCTATAATCGGAAAACTAAAAAAACAACAAAAAAAACCATTCAGTAAAATCGCACTTCTGTAGATTGGATTTAGATCAACATCTTATTGTCAGATGCAATGATGATACCGGAAACAGGACCTTCAATTATGTAAATATGAATTTAAATTAAAATTTAAAATGACATAATTTTTTTTTTTATTACTAAATATTGAAGGCGAACTTTTTTGTTTGACGCGACATATTTTTTTTGTGACCATAAGTTCGAAAAAAAGATTTATATTGAACAAGCCAACAAATCTCTTATTCTTTAATACTTCCTTAAAAGTGATCGTAACTTTTAATAGTAAAAGTACTTTTCTTTAATATAACTTTTGTAATAAGTACTTTCTTATTTTATATAATATGTTCTATGCTGTGATCTAATTTAAACTGAATTCACAATATTTTATGATTAAATAATATTGCACAACCTTTTTATAAATAATGAATGACCATCATACTTCTTCTTTAGTAACAATAATAATAAGAAGCAGAGTTGACACTAATTATAATGAATTATCAAACACCCCTACTTCTAAAATTCAGTTGTCTTTGGAAAAAGAAAAATGAATCTTATTAAGTCGAGGCAGTTAGTTATATTGTCTCAGTAATATAAATTATTCATCGAAAATTATAATTTATTTAATATAATAATTCATTTAAAAAATCTGATTTAAAGCCACCATTGCTCTTTAAGTGTAAAACAAAGGATTGGCTTTATTGTTAATCCTGAGTATTGCAAAATTACTAATTTTACTATAGTAATTTTCAAAACTTTTAAATGAGATAGAGAAGATCCAGTGTCTGTATCAATCTAGGTTGATTGTATAATATAGTTATAAATAGATTCAATTAAGCATTGACCTGTAAAATATTCAATAAACAGATAATAATATCGTAATAAATCCCCAATTCCTAGATTTCTATTATTTGAAGAGAAATATCTACTTGTAATATATTGAGTCCAAAAACTGCACGTAATACAAATAAGTTTGTCTCTATATATCTTCAAATTTGCCTTTTTTTACGATCTCTTACGGTTGTAAGTGGGAAGTAATGTAATCATGTCAAATTTTCGATATCAAGTTTTCCCCCGGAAATATACGGTTTTGACGTCACCGTGAATCAGAAAAATGTGGTTTTTAGAAAATTGGTGCAAAAACGGAAAAATCATAGAAACTTCAAACTTCGATATTCCGTTTGGGTAACTACCATGAGAACACCGGGCAAGAAGTTATCTGTCAAAATTTCACAAGAGGCAGTGATTTAAGGATTTTTCAATTTTTTTTGCTAATTTCCTCAAAAAACCTGGCTTCAACTAAAGTTTGCTATTTTGTAGTTTATTATATTGCTATTTTGTAGTTTATTATACAATTGTAATCATTTAATTAATATTAATTGCAATTAAAAATATGCTATCAAAAAAGCGAGTTTGAAGAAAATTGGATGACCGGAAATCTTTATAAATCGTTTTTTTGAGAAAAAATTCAGAAACCTATATTCTGATGTCGCACGTCTAGTTAACAGATGGATTATCTTTTAATTTATTAAATAATATGGAATGTTCTGTTTCCCCAAAACCCCCCCCAAACAGTTTTCCTCGGAAAATGTTTAAAAAAAAAAAAAGTGATAGGTGTTTATGTGTGGTTTAGATAGTACATTAAGTTTAAAGAACATCGCGACGAACTGAACTGTAACGCTTGTTTCCGGTTAAAAAAATAAAGCTTAATTTCGAAAATTTGACAAGACCACACAATACTTTCGCTTATTAGATGTAAGAGAAAGTAAAAAACCTAGGGAAGGGATTAGCTCAGTGGTAGCGCTCTGGACTATCAACGCGGAGGTCCCCGGTTCGAGTCCAGCTTGCTGCCCTTAGTTTTTTTCTTCCTAGGTGCCTCTTACAGCTCACTATCTGAGAAGGCTCCAAACTTTGGGGTAGCTACATGAGCCCAGAAGGGCTTTTGTTAGCATAGGGCTTGATTCCTTCCCACTGACAATAAAAAAGAAGAAAAAAAAAAGTAAAAACCTATTGCTTTTATTTGAAACTGTTTTTGGGAGGTTCCGGTGAAGATAAGATGCCACCAATACTTATCATATCTAGATTAGATTAGATTCTTTGGAGGATTGGCTCTTCAGTCACCGCGACCTCCGTGGGTCTATTGTGGCACCCCCTAAGTTGGAGACCCTACCCCCGTCCTGTCCTTCATCGAACTGTGAAGTCTGGGGAGGTTTCCCCGAAGGCTCACTATATATAGTCTGGAGTGCAATATAGAATGATGAATAAAGTTCGTAGACAGTAATAAAAAAATATAAAAAAATTACCAAACTGGTTCAACTTTCATCTTTTAAGTGAGATAAAGTTGTATTATAAAGGAGTGCATTACTTGAAGTAATTATTTATTGTCGATTTACTGGGTGGATTCTGTCTAAAACTGTCCCATTTGAGGGAACGTAATGGATTTTGAGTTAGCATTAGTCTAATGACTAGAACACTCACCTTTGGTATGAGAATTCGGGCTTCGATTGCCGGTGAGGGCAAAGATTGTGTTGATTCAGCATCGATAGACCAAATGGGGAACTACATTTAGTAGCGAAACTAGGTAACGAAGGCTAGATGTAAACCACTGCGCCCCCAAAAATCTATGTCTGGCAAGTATTGGCCCTTCATGGGCTGGATACGCCAGAGGTAAATTTTTTAATATCTGTAAATGGACAAAATGCTCTTATGCGAAAAATTAGAGCACCCTCTCGAGTCCTGCCTGCCTTAATAGACTTAATAGACCCGAAAGGGGCCCCTGGCTAAGGCCTGAAGGCACCAGTTTTTCTTCTCCGAAGAGGGGGTACCTCAGCCACATGTAATGTTATGGTGTGATGATGTGTTTGTAGTAAGCTGGTAGGCTGTGTAGCACGAGCGTTTTCCTAAAAGGGCTTGTATGTTTGGTTGAGATAGAGATAGAAGTGTAAGAATAATTAAGAACACACTGGTAGATTAATTTAAATATATTATCTTTAAGAGAAATTAAGTACTTTGAATATCACAAATAAAACTTATAATAAATTCTTATAACTCAATACTGGTATAGCTCTGATGCTTCCACTTTGATTTGTAGCACTAGTCTGTCTTAAAATATCTCTTCTCTTTGTTTCTTCAATTCCTCCCCTCTGAGGAGAAGGGGTAGTACAATGCCATAATTGTTCTTGAACCGTACCAGTAACTGGACTTGTATACCTGGCTTGCCCTTTTGCAAGGGAATGTCACATTTCTGATTTTTTTATAATTTAATATTATTTCCAAGTTTCTTGCATCCATCACACACACTAGACCCTCGTACTGACATAGCACGTGCAGTGCTGTTTCCTCTTCTTCCTGACAAAACCTACACAGGCTATTCGTTGCCATGCCCATGCGATGCATGTGCTAATTTAAGTGTGCAATAGCCAGTGTGAACGCCGACTGTCATCCTTATGGCCACCCGGCCTAGTTAGGTAACATATCTAACAATGTGCGATTCTCAGTGGAATGATTTGTGAGTAACTAAACATTTAGCACAAATCCGACTTTAAGAGAGAAATTCTTATAAATTTCATATTCTTAGATCTATAAAATTTTAAATGATTAACGAATTTTAGAGAATTTCTAAACTCTAAAATATAATTGATTTTAACTCTAGTGGAATGTAGTAAAATTAAATTGAAAATCTTAACAAAAGATTAATATAATAATATTCTTTCTAAGGACAACCTATTTTTTTCCTTGTGTTATAAGAGAGAGAAAGGAATTAAGTAATATATTGAATGGATGGATTACAGTTATAAAGACAGAAAATCTATTGGTACAGAGTTCAATTATGTGTTACTTCTTCTATTGCATGTTCCAATGAATAGTTGGGACCTTTCTTTTGTACTAAGAAAATAGTTATTAGTTCCATATTTTCTAAGAAACGTTAAATCCAGATATTATTAATAAATATTTCTTAAAAATATTATTAATAACGTAAAAAAATCTTTTTTAAATTTTTTATGAAAACCGGGATTATCTGAATGATATAGAATCATTGAAGAATTATTATTACTCACACAAGATTTAAAAAAAAAAAACAAAAAAATAGTGTGAAAAACTGTCACCACTTTCTCTTATCGCTAATTAACAAATTTTCTTCAAATTTCTAATTTTATTTTCTCTTACTGCTGAGTTTAAGAGGAAGTATTGTGTAATCTTGTCGAATTTGTCGTTATTGAGTTTTCCACCAGAAATACACGTTTTGAGTTTCTCCTGAGTTTAAAGAAGTGATTTCCAGCAAAGTTGTGTCAAAATTCGTAAACCGGAAGTGCCACTTTACTAGATTTTTTTTTTTTTTTTTTACTTTTTTGCAATTTTCTCTAAAACGGCACCAACGATTTTTCTTTTAAACTTCATATATCAATTGCACATAATAAACAGCTACAATATTTATTTATATGTAATATTTCTCCGATAATATTGCGTTTAACGGTTTTTTTGGGGGGGGGATAAGTGCAAAGTTACGCTTTCCTCTAAAGTGCTGTTTTATTTTATTATTATACGCTTCGAATATCTATATAGTATTAATGAGAATTAATTATGTTGCCAAAATATACCGAGTTTGAAGAAAATCAGTTGATCGGATGTACCACTTTTTAATGAACAGGTTTTTCACTTTCTATGATTTATATTTTCTCTTACTCCTAGTAAGAGGAAGTATTGTAATCGTGTCAAATTTTCGATATCCAGTTTTCACCGGAAATATCCGTTTTGAGGTCCCCCCAGAGTCCAAAAAAGTGGTTTTTAGCAAATAGTCTGTGTATGTGTGTCTGTGTGTGTAGTGAACAGCATAGCACAAAAACGAAAAACCATAGAAAGTTGAAACTTGATATAAGGTTTAGGTATCACCATGGCATCTGACGGTGCGGTATTCCTCAACCGGAAGTACCACTTTACTAGTTGTATTTTCTACTACTTTGCGTTTTTCTTTAAACTTGATATATCAACTATACATACAAAGTGCTACAACTTTTTTTGAAACATTTCTCCGGGAAAATGCATTTAAGGGCACTTTTAGGGGAGGGGGTTGTTGGTTAGTCCTCTAAAGTACTATTTCAGTTTATTACACAATTCTATTAGCTAAATAATATTAATTAGAATTAAATATGTTGTTGAAATTCCGAGTTTGAAAAAATCGGATGACCGGAAGTGCATTTTTCTGAAATATAAATTTTTCAGTTTTCTGGTATTTTCAAGAAAACTGCTCCAACGATTTTCTTTAAGCTACGAATGTGAACTACACATATAAACAGCTATAGTATGTACCACATTGAAACATTTCTCCTGGTGAAGTAAGTTTTTGTGGCAGGAGTGGGGTTATGTTTTTTTTTCTAATGTGCTATCATAGTTGATTATACAATTCTACCATCCAAACAAAATTAATTAGAAATAAATAGATGGCCAAAATTCCGAGTTTCAAGAAAATTAGTAAACCGAAAGTGCGCTTTCAGTGAACATTTTATTCAGTTTTCGACGAACTCCAAGGAATTTCATCAAATTTGATACAAAAACCATAAAATTTGTAAATTAGGTACAATTTTGAAAACTGGAGTAAGAGAAAGTTGTGTTAGCGTTTCACACCAGATTTTTTTTTTTATTTGATTTTAGTTCAAAAATATTTATTAATTCTCTGATCTCTCCTCTTTTTGAAACACTCACATTCTCTGACCTATACAAGTTCAATTGCAGCCTATTTTTAACCTAAATTGCTTTTTTCTCTTTCGCATTTAATTATACATATATGGAGTCAACTTTATTAAAGAACCATAAATATAACTGGAAAGAAAGTGGCGTGTAAAAAGTCTTGTTCAAGTTAATAACTATTGTGAACAAATAAAAGCCAAACTTTTCACAACTTTCTTAGAACACTGGTAAAACTATTTTCTTAGAAAGTTGTTTCAAATAAAAGTAATTGGCCTACATTATGTTTAATTGAAACTTGACACCACAAATTCCTCACCAATTTTTGAAATAATTTTTTTGAAAGATTTTTCAAATAAAAGTCATAGGTTTATTATATCTGTATAGATAAAAAGAAAATCGTTAAAAGTCGTTGTTCTGTCGCGGCACCTTTGAAGATTAAGTCCACTATTCTTTCTCCTCTCTATTTCATTTTAATAACTCTGTTTAAGTACGTGGTTTGTTTTTAAAAAAAACAAAAACTTGCAAATTCTTTAAAAACTTTATTTCTTTTCCAAACATCGCCAGCCTGGTTCTCAAGCTTTTCTCGAAACTTCCCACTCTTTTTCCTGTTGGTAGTAGGATTGTCGGTTTCTTTCATGTCGCAGTTTTTTGCCTCTCCTTACTTTCCCATGGCCGTTAGATATATTCTACCACTTTGAGAAATTATTTCACTTGCTATCTAGGATTCCTGTTAAGTAAACTGCTCCAAATTTCACCGCGCGTATCCACTATTAATTAGATTGTTCTGTAAGTGTAACCCGTTGGGTTTTGGTGTTATCCAGTGAACTTTGCCTCACCTATTTGGAAGTTGCCTTTTCACCTATTCAGTGAAACTCACCTGTAACCGCACCTTATTATCTTTGGCTCTTGTGATTCGCTCAGTATCCGCATTTCTCATCTTTTCCCCTCACACACTTTACTCCCTTACTCTTCGCTCACCTCCGTTTTCCCCTCGTTACTCTCTTATTACCTTATTCTCTTTATCCCCTTCCACATTTTTCTTTCATTACTTTCTCGCTCATAATACATACACGCCACATAAAATATCCTTCTCTGCCCGTCTTTATTTTCCATTGCAGCACCTTCATTAACCCATTGAGCCTTTACCAAGCAGGCATCATCTCTCCAGTTTTTTGTTTTTATTTGGAAATTTTTTTCTTCCAACTTTCTAGGTCCCACTTCGTTCTTCGCTTCTTGTGTGGGTAGTTTTACGCCCCCACAGTCGTTTTTGAGAAAATCCCCCCAAAAAAACTTAATTCTGTAAATTGCAATTCCAGTTAACCGATTTTCCTTTAAAATTTAGAATTCTAACAGTGCTGCTAAAATATATAATATATATTAATATTTATAGATGGCAGAACCATATATTTGTAATGGTATCCAGCAGAGAGAAGAGAGGCTCTCTCTGGTTAACAGAGACTACTCTTTGACTTAGGCAGGCTAGAGTGGGAGAACCTGTGTATATAAGCCAGTGAGAATCTATCTAGAGGATAATCTATCAGATTCAACCATACATCGCATCGTGTTATACCCCTACTCCCATCTTTTATTCTATCAGTTTCATTATAAAGTCCAGTGAAGTTAGTGTAAACTGATGGAATAAAAGGTGAGAGTAGAGATATGACACGATGCAATGTATGGTTGAATCTGATAGATATCCTCTAGATAGATTCTCACTGGCTTATATACACGGGTTCTCCCACTCTAGCCTGCCTGAGTCAGAGAGTAGTCTCTGTTAACCAGAGAGAGCCTCTCTTCTCTCTGCTGGATGCCAGCACATATTGTATTGACGTGGACTTTTTGAGGAAAGCTGAATGTGCCCCCAGAATCCCTCCCCCAAAATCAATTTTCCCGGGAAAATATTTCAAATAAAATTTGTGATAAGGATTCATTTGGGTTAACCCGTCAAAGGACAATAAGGCAGTCATAACGCCATTGGTCACATGTGAGTACTTCTCTCACACTAAATATTTCACCTGTGTTTAAGGTTTAATATATACATACTATATTAGTTTGTCTATAGTGTTTCATTAATCACAATTTACTAATGTTTTACTAATCACAATTTCGATTTTGCCAACGCAAAAATAATAGATAAGGAAAAAAATACAACAAAAAGGAAAATTTTAGAGGCAATAAATATAGATTTAAAAATAAATAAAATAGTTAATGACAGAAGTGAATGTACTCAAATAAAAAGATACAAAAACATAATAAATAATTTAAAACAACATATAGTGGAAACTAAATAATAAATAACCTGGTATGGTTAAACCTCTCCATAAACATATGCAACAAGCTCATTAGAACCTGTATAACGAAACAAAAAATAAAATAAAAAAATAGGGGAAAAATATATTAAAAATCTAAACAAGGAATAAAACAAGAAAAATAATAGATATATAAATATAAATAAAATAAAAAATATTTCTACATAAAATTAATATATATAGTAACAGATGTTAAGAGTCACATGACACATACGTCAGAACGAAAAAGCGGTAAAATAAAATGGCAGTCTGCCACTAAACAGCCAAATAAGTAAGGCGACTCAATTTGTATCCGTAAGTATCAATATTTAAATAAACCAAACTTCTTTGAATAAACATTTAAATAATAAAATATAGTATTAATACAAATTTAAAATATAAATTTCAGTAATTTTACAGACAATAAATATGCAAAAAGAAACTGAAAAATAAGAAAGAAAAATACCACGTGAGTCTAATATTTAAATAAATATGATGTGGCTGTTTAGAAAAAATAAAAAATAGTTTCCATTGTAAAATAAACCAAAATGCAAATAACGATAACATAATAAATATAACGAAGACAGATAAAGGAAAAATAAAAATAAAAATAAAGACACAAACTACATTCTGTAAGTACAATTGTGATTAAGCTTTATTAATTAACTATCTTAAAAATCAAAAACACATTAATTAAAATATAAAACTATAATTATATAAATTTACAGTAAAAAAATTGAGATAATAATAAGAAACATATTTCTCGGTACCAGCAATAAAGAAATATTTGGCTGACTATATAAAATATCAAACAATTTTATCCAAAAACGAAAGCAGACAATGCTTAAGATAAATAACGAAGCCCACAAAATAATGCATAGAAAACTTTCACATAAATTGCAGAATAAAAAATGGTTAGTAATTTTTGGACAAAAAAATATATACTAGTTTATGTTTGTAATAACTATATTTATATGTAAATGTTTAAACAATATTTTTATAATTGTAGAATTTCCTCTGAGGATGGCACGTTTAGTGCCGAAACGTAAGAAATTTATTAAAGATCTGTAACTAATAATGTGAAAAATAAAACAAATTTGGCTGAACAACTGGTTCTTCACTGAAATACCACTTCATACAGAAAACTTCGGCCGTCTAAACAGAAATTAAAACCCTTTTTTTGTTTTTTTTTTTGTTACTTCTCCTTGGACAAAATGCACAAAATCCTTCTTTACTTTCTTTTTTGGATGATCTTGGATCAAAGTCTTCAATATTCGCTATTCTCTTGATTCTGGAGTTACATTTGGAACAGAATATCTTGTAACTAAGTATGGTTTTCAGTTATTCTAATGCTAGAACTTTCAGGAATCCTTTCTCTCAATTTTTTTGGCCCTTGTTTTGGGAGAAGTAAATAATTTGGCTGTTTATTGCAACTACATTGAGCAAAGAGAAGAAAACAATCAAAGGCCATCAACAGCTAAATCTTTTTCTTTTTTACCATGAGTGTGAAAAATTTAGAAAGAACGAATGAATGAGTGAGTTTAGAGTGTATAAAAAAAATAAAGATGAAAACTGTAACACAAATGGTCGCGCGTGAGTTAATATCTCACATTTAGGAACAAAATGTTGACTAGACCACGGTCTATGCCAATTGAGAAGTGGAGAGACGACAACACCACTCGTGACGTATACAAGAGGTTCTAGAATTCAGCTAGGACAGGCGATACGACCCTAAGGCAAACAAAAATACTCCTTCCCTAGCGTCAGCGATTTCTGTGAGAGAAAATCTCATATAGCGATCAATGACGCGTTAAATAGTAGTATAAAAAAGTTTTAAGAAAATCGTGAAATATATTTGCATTTCCGGTTGCTAGATTTTCGACTGGAAACTTTCGTGTCAATTGCGGTGGTGGTATCTGTTTTTTTTTTTTTTGTTTTTTTTGTAGCCTCAAACGATTTTTCATTTTATGAAATATTTTATTCACCCACACAAAACCGTTTGTGTAATTAACTTTTTTTTTTCTTATCCGGTGATCTTGAAAACTGTTTTTACAATGTTTTTCCTTTCGAACTTAAAAGCTTCATTTAAGCAAATCTCTTTGGAAATTACGTAAATTTTTTAAGGTAGGAGAAATATTCCGTTAGAATAATAAGCATCGATTTTATGTTGAAATAAATATTTTTTTAAAATAATGAGTTTAAGCAATAATAAAAGTTTAGTAATATTTATATCAGTTTTTATAGCCAATTAAGAAATATAAAATAATGACTAGTGCATAGCAATCATTATTGTATATAAAATCTGTCAAGTGGTTGTCGTCATTTATTTCCCAACAATCAATCCTACTGTATGTAATTGATTGTGGTGACAGCAATATGAAATTTGCTATAACGCCCATATATATTTGAGACAAATTTATTATATTGAATTTATCATTTATAAACTGCTGGACAAAAGTATTGCATAAAATTTCAAAATATTATAATTTTAATTTTAAAGGTATTTTAGTATTTTTTTTTTGCTATGGATTCATGTTGTTGAACTCTTATCCAAAGAAAAAAAAGAGCAACTACCAAAAATTTAAGAAAAACCTGGTTTTATTATACACAATAAAAAATTAGGCTAAAAAAAATCGGTAAAATTCAAAATTAAAATGGTTCTTATTATCACTTTTTCATTTTTTTTCAACAGTATTTAGTGATACCTCCTCTTGCTCTGATAACTGCAGCAAGCCTCCTTGGCATTGAAGAGATTAGATTTTGGATAACCTCTTGAGAAATCTCATTCCATTATTCAATAACTGCTGTTCGTAACTCCCTGAGAGTGCTAGGGGTAATCAGGCGAAGTCTGAGCTATCTTCCAATTGTGTCCCAAAGGTGTTCTATTGGATTTAGGTCTGGACTTCTCGGTGAAGAAACCAAACATCGAATCCCAACATCCTATAGGTACTCAAGGACAACCCGAGCAGTGTGACATCTGGCATTGTCCTGCATTAATAGAAAATCATCACCAACTCTTTCAGAAATTGGCACAACGTATCGCTGATGAACCTCTTCAAGGTATTTCCGGGCATTTAGCATCCCATTTTCCAAGATATGACCGTCACAACTTATGTGCCTCTCACATAACACCGTCTCCACCAAAAGCCACTCTTGGAGAAATGATAGCCTAGTATTATGTGTATCTCTCACCATGACACCTCCAAACTCTCATCCTTCCATCTAGAGAATGTAGGGTGAATCTCGACTCATTTGTGAATAAAACACGTCTCCAATCCTCTGTTGTCCAATTGATATGTTCTCGTGAATATTGCAGTCTGGCAACTCTATGTACTCTGGTGAGAAGATGGCCGGCCAGTAGCGGGTATCCTGTGAGCCAAGTTTGCTTCATTTAACCTTCTTCTGACTGTCCTACTTGAGAAATATGGATCAAGTAACGTAATTGATTCAAGTAAATAAATCTCTCATCTATCCGGGTTGTACTTCTAGAGCGGCCCGTAAATTGCCGTCAGGAGTATGACCAGTCTCCCTATGGCGTCCTAAAAGTTTTGAGACAGTGGATTGGCTCATTCCTAGACTCTGAACAGTTGTTGCTTGATTTAGCACTTCCTCATGTAATGTCACAACACGTACTGCAATTTCTTCGGAATAATTACCATGAAGGGGCCATGTTAAGAACAAAAAGCAAAAAAAAAAAAAAAGAACTGATAAGAAAAAAACACTAAACAAAAGTATGTAGGAGAGAGAAATTACCACTAGCAGAGAAAGTGAAGAACTGGGATTATTATTGTATTTTCAAGAGAATTTCAAGTGTATTAGTTCAGAGAATTATTCGTTTAAAAACCTAAACAAATGGTTTAATCTCTTTTTTCTCCTTGGATCAGAGTTCATTTACAACGAATGTATACAAAAAAAAAAAAAAATACAGTAATAGACTGTAACTTCAAATTACACATTCTGAAATTTTATGCAATACTTTTGTCCAGCAGTTTATATTTTAAAAACTGTGCTTTTTCACTTGCTTTAATTAAGCAAACGATTAACATTCTTTAATTATGTACTTGTTAACTTGGCATAATTAATTATTGACGTTAACAGAAGAATGTTAACCCCTAAGAGGTAGTAACGAATTTTTCTCAAGCGGAATATCTCTTTTTTTCCTTAACATTTTTGGAATATTCTTGAAAGTTCAAATTAATTAATAGAATAAAAATTGATGATAATCTCGTATTTTCACAGAAACTTCACCAGTTTTTACCATAATAAATCTGGTTTGAAACACTCGCACAATTTGCTTTTACTGTAGTTACTAGAATTATAAATAAAACCGATAAATTTTCTTCAAACTTGGTTGCATTAAAAGCATTGATAGATTTTCAAGATAATATAAAGATAGGTTTTCAAGATTAATAATATTGATGATCACTTTACAGATAAAAAAAAAAAAAAAATATTACTTTTATTTGAAACATTTCATTTTACTTTCTCTTACTCCCCTAATAAGAGGAAGTATTGTAATCGTGCCAAATTTTCAATATCGAGTTTTCACCGGAAATATACGTTTTGAGGTCCTCTGAGTCCAAAAAAGTAGTTTTTAGCAAATGGGCTGTGTGTGTGTGGTGTGTGTATAGTTACCAGGTGATAAATGTAAATGTGTATGATTATGATTTCAAAAATATATCATTCAAGAAACAAAATATACCACATTTTTTGGAAACTTTATTAAATAAAAACCAACTTAAATCTTTCAACATTTGTTAATTTATAACAAAAATAAAAGCACATATAGCTGTGGCTGTAATGGGTTCAGATGTCTTGGAGAGGTGTTGTGATGCGATGAATAGTTGGGAGTTAGTTAGAGATTTTTAGAGAGTTGTTACTCGGAATATGAATTACTAATTTACGAAAATAGATATATATTTTAACAATAAATTAAACGTTTGAAAAGATATAACTACAATTAATTTGAAATGATTTAAATTGTAACTATAATGATTGATAAATAAATATATGTTTAAATACTTAGATAGGGACGCGCTCCGATGTATAAATTATGTCACTGGTAGGATCTTGATGTTACGCTGATAATATACTGAAGAATAATCCTCCCTTCTTCCTGTGAGAGAGACGTTATATTGCCATCACTCACACATTGAGAAGTGTGTAATTACGGGTCACACTAAAACATCTCTTGCCGTGTGTTGACCCTAGGTCTTGAATAGGTCGGTGAATAGGTGTGGCAACAGGTGATGTCGGTTATCAAAAGACTGTAGCCAGGTGGCCTTTTGAATGATTTGTTGACACTTGGCCAGGCGGCTTCTCTATGCTGACCGTATAGTGGCTCTTTTGAAAGCAGTGTGTCTTTGGCGGTTTGGCGGTCCCTTTGACCGTGCACTGACCGCGGCTCTTGACCTGAATAATAGCGACTGCCTGGCACCACTAGTTATAATTTTTATAATTAAAAATTATATATTTTCCTTCTGTTATCACTCCTTCTCGTTATCACATTACACGGCCATAAATTCTTAGAAGCATTATCATGTAATTGTCAGTTGCTGCAGAGTATTTGTAATCTAAATTTTTAGTTTTGTCATTTTTTTGACACTTGGCGAGAGCGGAACCGGCGAAATGCGTTGGTGGAAGCTGTGCGCACGCCATAAACGAGGCTCCTATCAACTAATCAGCATTCACTACTTGTTCACTGATGATTGTGTGGCGCGAGATGAGCGCGATAATATACGAATTATTATTGTTATCCTCGCAGTGATCGGATAAATATATCATTTTTAGCGTATATTTGGAGTCTAATATCATACATCAATAAGAAGAAAATATATCAAGGTGATATTAAATATATTAGATCTGGCAACCCTATGTGTGTATGTGTATGTGAACAGCATAGTTCAAAAACGAAAAATGGTAGAAAATTCAAACTTGATATTCCGTTTAGGTATCACCATGGAATCCGTCAATGGGACAGCTGTCAAAATTCCTCAACCGGAAGTACCACTTTACTAGTTTTTTTTTTTTATTACTTTTTTGCGATTTTCTCAAAATTTTTGCCCCGACAATTTTCTTGAAACTTAGTATATCAAGTACACATACAAAGAGCTACAACTTTTATTTGAAACATTTCTCCGGGATAATGTATTTAAGGGCAGTTTTGGGGGTAAGGTGGTGGGGTTAGGTTTTCCTCTAAAGTGCTATTTTTCAGTTTATTAGACAATTCTGTCATCTAAATAATGTTAATTAGATTTTAAATATGTTGTTGAAATTCTGAGTTTGAAATAAATAATAATAATAATAATTGTACTTTATTTGCGAAATATACATAAACAAATAAACTTTACAAACTACAGAAGGCATGGCCAGTCAACGCCGTCTGCCAGAGATTGGTATTGAAATCATAATAAACAAAAAATTATACTTACAAAAAATGATTGTAATAGAAAATGACCAAAAAATAATATACTAACATTAAAAAATACAAATAAAAATTAGACACAAACAAGAAATAAAAGAAATGGTAAAATAAAAGAGTAGATTATAAATCAATAATTAAATTCTTTAATGAGGCTTGCCATGCCAGGCTTGTCTGGCGTACTTAAGCAAATTGATGCAAGTATCCGCATTTCCCAAAGAATCTATTACAAATTGAGCGGGAAAAAAATTTCGCACCCAAGCATCTCAAAAGATAATATAGGGCACTCACAAAGAAAATGATACAGATCCTCCCTTGCATTTAAATTGCACATTGCACAGTTTTTCTATAGTAGGTATGTATACTATACATATAAAGAGCTATAACTTTTATTTGAAACATTTCTCCTGATAATATCATTTAAGGGGGCTTTTTTGGGGAAGGGTGGGGTTATGTTTTTTTTCTCTAAAGTGCTTTTATAGTTGATTATATACAATTCTACTATCCATACAAAATTAATTACAAAATAAATAGATGGCCAAAATTCCAAGTTTTAAGAAAATTACTAAACCGGAAATTGAGCATTTACTGGACAGTTTTTTTTCACTTTACGACAAATTTCATTAAATATGGTACACTAGAGAGAAACAATTTATTTATAAATATTTACAAGTACAAATATAAATAAATGATGCTGCCTTAACTTAGTTAGGTTGCTGAAAACACAGCATACCGATCAATCTAGATAGATATGTAATGATATATCACCGTCTATGGTCCTTAAATAATCAATGATCATAAATAAAATCAGTGCAATAACTGGTACCTTGCTGATAAAAACAGATTAAAATAGCAATGAGTAAACACTTTGTCGGTTACATGATTAACAAAATATCACACAACAAAACAAGATAGAACATGTGATTGTACATATTCATGTCCAATAAAAGTATGACTAGTTAGTCTTCGTCCGTAAAAACTATAAAAACATATCCAGACAGATAGGTTAGTCAGTCAATATCTTTTGGAAGGTAGAGAGGAGGCGAGTTGGACGTTAAGTCCCATATATATGGTGCTGGATAATACCTAGCGAATCCAGTATTATATTTTCCGTTAGGAGCGATTGTTCCCTTGCTTTCATGCCAATCTCCTCCAAGTATTTTCCGGTGAATCGAGGGATTGTTCCACGGGCTCCAAACCACAGCCCTTTTATAGTAAAATCCCTCTCGCCGAACTCTTCTCGGAACTTTTCTTTTAAAAAAGGGATGCACTTCTCGTAGATGCTTTTCTTTTCTTTATCTACGTCTTCTGCTTGGTTCGGGTTGTTCGACTCAAAGCGGACCGTAGGATCAATTATCATGGCCATCCTATTATTTTTTTGGAAAGGCCACTATGTCCGCGTACCTTGGCGCCCCATCCGTATCCACGCAGTAGACTTCCTCGAAGCTTCCACAAAATTTGTCCATTTCAATTTTGAAAACTGGAGTAAGGGAAAAAGTTGTGTGAGTGTTTCACACTAAATTTTTTTTTTTTTAAATAAATTGATTTTTATATATTTTGCGTTAAATTAGAATATAATCGGATTAGATTTTTTTTTTTAATATTATTGCCGTGTTCTTCACTTCCCTATCTGTTTGGGTTAGTAGATTGATAATTGGCCCTCATACCATCTATCTCTATATCTATTTAGATTACGAAAAATGAGTATAATTTGAATTTTAAAAATAGCAAGGGAAAATCTTGGGCGTGGAAAACATGATTACCTTGTTTTTCCTTTGAGTATTAATTATTCTATTTTGTAAAGATAACTGATTAAAAAGAAATAGATACCCAGAATTTATTTTTTTTTTTTCACTGTACCCTAATCGCAGCATCAATATAGCCATTAATTTGGGAAACATTAAAAAAAATAAATAAATAAATAAATGATTCCTTTGATTATTATATAAATCTCTTTGGGTCGTTTTTAATTGGATAAAATAAAAAAAAAAAATTAGTGTTTATGTTTATTTTATATAAAAAAATATATATATCCTAAGAGAGAAAAAAAATGAAATGATGTTATAAAAGTACATATAACATTATGTAGTTTGTTTGGTATATAATAATTATTTTTACTATGATGTATATTAATTACATTTCCGTGCCTTTATAGTGAGAATTTCGCAATATAAAGGTGCTTAACACATGTGCTTAACGTGCCATGTACTTATAAGCTTAGCACCTCTTTCATTTAATAATCCGTAACTTTTTTTTTTCTTTTTTTCTTTTTTTTTTTTTTACAGAATAAATTAAATTTTAAGATGTATAATAATATTTTAAAGCTTCCTTTCTACAATGTGAATATTTTAATGGGTTATAATGTTCAAAATATATATCCCACTTATTTTTTTTTTACTTTCTCTTAATCCTAGTAAAAGGAAATATTTGATCTTGAAAAGAAGTTTGAAATTGAGTTCTTTCACTGGAAATACGTGACTCCCCTTAATACGAAAAAAAAAAAAATTCGTCGAAAACTGAAAAAAAAAAACTGTTCAGTAAAAGCGCACTTCCGGTTTACTAATTTTGTTGAAACTCGAACATTTTTTATGCCATCTATTTATTTGTAATTAATTTTGTTTGGATGATAGAATTATAATAATAGTAGGTATAAAAGGAGGTTTCTGGCCCAGTAAATATGGCGGCCAAAAGGTAAGGGGTGAGGAAGGTTATGGTGAGGGGGAGGGGATTTTTTCTCTCGGTCTGTTAAGTACTTTTTACAGGGGAGGGGTAGCTGTATTCCGTTAATATTCAGGTTTTACTGTTATGTATATGCAAATTATACTTCTTATACGATTTGTTTCCATTTGAAATGACTGTTTAAAAATACAAAATTTATATACCTTTACAATTTGATTATGTTGGTATACACCACAGGTCTTATAACGGATATACTTGATAAGAAATGGTTAAACACATATAAATTCAAAGGTTGCATTTTAACAACCACGACTATATCCAGTTATATTAGCAGTACTTGGTAAAATAATAATTCTAGCCATTGCTGTATAATCACCTCATTAAACTTATATAAAGTATAGATATAGTAAAGTAGCAAGCTGTAAAGTATCAAGAATGTTGCACGTTGTGACAATCTCTACTGCATCTATGTAATTAACATTCAATTTGATAAAATATTACCAAAGCTATAAACTAACAAGAATATAACAATCTCTTCCGCATGTAACTGCAATTAATGTTCAAACTCTTGATAAAATATTGCAAACATTATTATTTTTTGCAATTGTGATATGGTAAGAGTATATTCTACATTGGTTTAACTTAATGTTCATCGTTTACTTACTCAACTATAATAACAGTTTAGAGAAAAACATAACCCTACCCCTTCCCCTGAAAGTGCCCTTAAATAAATTTTCCCAGAGAAATGTTTTAAAATAAAAGTTGAAGATCTTTGTATGTTTAGTATATATAAGAAGTTTCAAGAAAATCGTCCAAACATTCTTTGAGAAAATCACGAAAAAGTGAAAAAAAAAAAAAATCATTTAGTAAAGTGGTAAAGTAAACACACTTCCGGTTATCCGATTTTTTTTCAAACTCGGAATTTCAACAACATATCTAATTCTAATTAGCATTATATTTAGATGACAGAATTGTCTAATAAACTGAAATAGCAGTTTAGATGAAAACCTAACCCCACCCATCCCTTCATAACTGCCCTTAAATGAATATTCCCAGAGAAATGTTTCAAATAAAAGTTGTAGCTCTTTGTATGCGTAGTTTATGTACTAAGTTTGATGAAAATCGTCGGAGCCATTTCTGAGTAAAAAGGAAAAAAGTAAAAAAAAAAAAATTAGTAAAGTGGTACTTCCGGTTGAGGAATTTTGACAGAAAACATACTGTCAGATGCCATGGTGATATCTAAACGGAATATCAAGTTTCAACTTGCTAGGGTTTTTCGTTTTTGAGCTATGATGTTCACATACATATATACACACACACACACACACGCAGATCATTTGCTAAAACCACTTTTTTGGGCTCAGGAGACCTCATAACGGATATTTCCGGTGATAACTCGATATCGAAAATTTGACACGATTACAATACTTCCTCTTACTAGGTGTAAGAGAAAGTAAAAATATGTTTTCTTACCGAATTTTCTGGAATATTTCAAAAACAAAAAGTCGCAAGAAGCTCGAAACTTGGTATTCCGTTTAGGCACTACGTAAATCGCACCAGACACTTAAGATTTCGGACAAAAATATACATCAATCGGAAATCATTTCCCAGTTTTTCATGATTTTCTTAAAAAAAAAAAGGCTGCAGCGATTGTCTTTAAACCTCCTTATACTATGTACTACATACATAAATAAACTGTCACTTCTGTTGAATATGTTGGATGGGTCCGCAATGTTGGATAATATCTGGTATTTTATCCATCGTAGCCGTGTATATTGATTTTGTTCCTGACCGGTTTCGAATTTTCATCTATTGTCAGAGCAAATTCACCAAGTTCGTGTAGAGAGTTCACTTCAACGTTATGTTTCTGTTACACTCACACTTGTTGGTTGTATGTATGTGCGAGAGGTTATAAGGTTATGTTACTATGTGCGTGTATTTTTGTGGCGTTTCAACTGAACCTTTTTGTTTACAGAAAACTGTAATTATTATTATTATATCGGCGATAATCGTAGTCAGAGAAAAATCTTCAGAGAATTTCACATCTATAAACAAACAAACGTTTTCTTTTAGGATTCTCTCTGAATGGGGATGATGTCTTGTGATGATGGAATAATAATTTTTTTTTTTTCCACACCTAGAGTTATCTATAAAAATTTTACACAGTAAATGTAATCACTATAAAATATTTTATAACAATCATTATTTTATATTCCTTAAGAAGATTACCTCTAATAGGTTTTTGATCGCCAGTCACTTCAATGACGGAAAAAAAAGTCGATGATGAGGTTAAAGGAAGTTTGTTATGTTAGTGTTTGTATCAATCAAATAGAGTAGAATTTAATTTGTAGCTCTTAGAGAATCAGTGAATGGTATTCTGTTAGTGTGTGTGTGTGTGTGAGAGAGAGGGAGTAACGATTCTTGTGCACTTGTCCAATGCCATTAGTTCTTCTAATATCTGTAACCAAAAGATTGATCCTGGTGTAATAAAGGTTGCCTTCATTTTTGTGTGGGCAAAACTAATTCTACATAATTTGTCCTCACAAATAATTAATCAATTTGAAATTATAGCCAGTGAATTACAATAAATATTTGATCATTACAAATCTATTATTTATAATTATAACATTATTCATCATTTTTTCTGATCTAACGATCTTTTCTTAACTTAACTAACCCTTCACCAAATCAACTCTTCATGTTTTTATTTTTATTTTATTGAATTCTGCCTATAAAGTAAAGGAGTTTATCCTGGACAAAATGGTTAAAATTTTTTGTAAGTTAGTCGCTCAGTTTAATATTAAATATATGCTTGGGCGGTTTTTTTAGACTGTTCGGAAATAATATTCATGAAAGAACTTTGAATTAAAATAATCTTTCGAATGGTTCAATTACAAGTACTGAGGATATAAAAGTTGTAAAATAAAATTTTGATCTCGTTGCAGCTGTAATAGGATCCGAAGAGAGGGATCCAAAGCAGAGAAAGAGACAGGATCACTCTCTAGTTTAGGAGGCCAGACTAGACTGGGAGAAACTGTTTAAATGTAGCTGTGCCAGCCATAGGGGGGAGTCTACCGACAATCTCCAGCAGAGTTCATACAGCAGTCACAACGCGTCGTCAACTTTTCTCTTTACCTCTCACTACCAATTTTAGTGTCAAGTCCAGATAGTTTGTGCTACTTTTGCATTATACAGTGTCCAACTTTACTTCTAGTTTATTTATCTATCTAATCCAACTTCTCTCCTTCTCAAAACTATTGTAACGCAGCCAATGGTACCATCTAGGAGAGGAAGTAGGAACCTAAAGTTCTCTTGGTGGCCGCTAGGAAGCGCTGGCGACGCGCTCTAGTTCCCCTGGAAGGATTGAGAAATCTCCCGATATAAATAGCGGGACCATGATTTAAACATTTGGAAAGAGAGTTGAAGAGTTTTTCTAGTTACAAACAAGTGTACGTTTGTGGAAGTGTATAAAAGTGAACAAAGTGAACTTTGTGGTTTAAACTGTGAAGTAATTTTTATTAAGTGTTATATTTTGTAATTTATTGTGTATATAAACAATAAATTGATGTTTTCTTTATTGAAGTTTAGAGTATTTTATCTATACGAACCCACTTAAAACTAGTTGCAGTAGCTAGTTTGGAGGGAAAAAACGTTACAGTATTATATAGCTCACTGTGGTACAAAGTATGCAAGAGCTCCAAATTTCCCATATCAATGGCACAAGTTGCCCTTTGCTACTGATTCAACGGTTAAGTCCAAGACATCAATATTTTTTTTTATTTCAGAATTAATATTTGCACTCATTTTTTTTTTTTACTGTTATACTTTTACAAACATACAGCCATTATATAAATACAATAAAATCTCTCCCAAAGAACCATTCCTGTTTATTGTTTGACCGAAACTTTGTGTTAAGTGGAAGTCAATATCTGTTTAAGAACTTGATGAACCAAACTTTGATGGAGGATAATCTGAAACCAGTCAGAATTAAACCTGAAAACAAATCTGTTATGATGGATAAAATTTCAGATAATATTCCAATATTGAGGATCCAATCACATGTTCAAGATATACGTAGTATATGACTTTTTGAAAATAAATTTGATAAAGCTATTTTATTTAACACTTTGTTGACGAGATTTCTAAATTACTTTTTGATGTTACAATATTCCATTATCAGTGTTTACCAATGCGGGGAAATTGAAATCAGTCAGTTGTAGAGACACAGTCTCTCGTGTAGGAGCTTAACGATTTTAAAATTGTATTTTAAGTGATTTTATTCTTTAAAAATAGTTTGTGATAATAATAAAAAAACGAAGGTTTTTCTTAATTTTTTTTTCTCTTTTTTATGCAAAATGCTTCTTTTTTTTTCTTTATGATAGCAGAAAGTTTTTTTTTTGCAAAACACCGAAGTTTTCCTTTATGGAGCTTTTCATAAATCCTGCAATTTGAACCTAAAACCATGATTATGTTATAGGTTAAGTAGATATTAACAATAGAGAAGTATGTAAAAACATTACGAAAACTAAACAAACGCAATCAAATTTTAATAATCAAACGTATTAATAAATCATCGTTCCTTAATGATTTTAATCTTTTTGGATATTTGAATTAAAATGTGTTTTCACAATATTAGTAAATTGAATTCTTAAATAGTGTTAAATCTTTTCCTGTATTCTACAGCATTATATGAAAATCCTGCCTCGTAAAAATATGCCATTAAGAGTACGCTTACCTAGTTTCGATAAATCGCGTTACTTTTCTTTAAAATTTGTCCAGAAATCATGCAAAGGCGATTCTTCGAATTTTGATTTTAAGGAGGTTTTTTTTTTTTAAAGTTAGTATTAATTTTCTTAATTTTTCCCGGGACACTGGTGTTTAGGAAACGCTACACTAAGGAAACCACGCGCCTAAACTAGAAGACTCAGGAATTTCTAGTGATTTACCAGAAAATGCTGCTGATTCGTCAAAATTTTCTTTATTTTTTTAAATAAATGATTAAAAAAAACAAAACAGAATCTTAGGAAAGCTTATTAACGAGTTTATCTGATTTGGCTAATTACTCTAGTAAGTAAAGTACTATCTATTTTTTTGGGCGGACTTACGTTCATTATCCTTTAGCTGTCGTGGGCGAAGGCGAATGGCAACCTACGTTAGGGATTTAGAGAACAAGGGGTATAAGTTGCATATTCATTGTGTTGCACTTATACCCTTTGTGCTTTAGACCTCTCTTATACAGGGTGTCCTAAGTTATATGGACAACGAATTTTTATCGGAAACTAAGATAGCTAGAAAAAAAAAACTAAAAAATAAGTGTACCCGTAGTTTTTTTGTTAGAAATCCAATTTAATTTGCAAATTTGTTTTGGTGCTTCCAGAAGCGAGATAAAGGCACCAACTTCATTTTTTCAAATGGGGAGGTGTAGTTTTTATTTAAGAAATAGATTCCTCTATTTTTTGTAAGAAAAATTTAATTGAACGGTTTTTTCTGTGAGCGATATTTTACAAGTTATGAATGAAAACATGATTCTTATAAGAATTTTCAAAATGATATTATAACCTTTTTTTGATTGAATAAGAAGAATAGTACTATTTTATTATAAATTTTACTCCTCATTAATTACAGATCTTGCTCGAACTGGCCTCCACCATTAGAGATACATAGACATGCTCTTTCCTGCCAATTGTACCTTACGGCCAAAGAAATACATCTCTAATGGTGGAGGCCACTTCGAGCAAGATCTGTAATTAATGAGGAGTAAAATTCATAATAAAATAGTGCTTTTCTTCTTATTCAATCAAAAAACGTATTATTATCATTTTGAAATTTCTTATAAGATCATGTAACTTGTAAAATATCGCTCACAGAAAAAAAACGTTCAAGTAAATTTTTCTTAGAAAAATTAGAGGAATCTATTTCTTAAATAAAAACCACACCTTCCTATTAAAAAAAAATGAAGTTGATGCCTGAATCTCGGTCCTGGAAGCACCAAAACAAATTTGAAAATTAAATTTGGATTTCTAACAAAAAACTATGGGACATGTATTTTTTAGTTTTTTTCTAGCTATATTAGTTTCCGATAAAAAGTCGTTATCCATATACCTTGGGACACCCTGTCATTTTAATACATCATATAAAATCCTCGGCCCATAATGGGTTCGAACCAATAACACCAAAATGTACATCAACTTTTCTGTCCGTGCCTCTATCCACTTAGCTATCGTAGCTTCTGCCTAATAACTCTAATTTTACATATTATGATACGTGCCAGCTGAAACATTTCAATAACCAAAGCGTTAAAGACAAATACAGACATAAACTGTTTGCGATGATTAAACGGTTTCTCACTGCTCAAATATTGCCAACACTAGCAATTAAAAAACTGAATTATATGATGCTGCAGCACCTCTTATAAATTTCAAAAAGTCGTAAATAGCATAAATAAGAAAATTCTGCAGTTTGACATTAACTAAAGTTTATTCCCCATTGAATGTATCTTCTTAAAAACTTTATACTGCAATTGAGAGCTATACAGCTATATAATAGAAATATATTCTAGAATATGTACGCATTTGGATGGTTCGAAATGTTCACATTTTTCAAATTTGTGTTTCAATTACTGTACATGAAGCATGGAAGAAGAAGGATTTTAACATTTGGAAAGGATTAGATCTCCATGACATTATTTTAAAGCATTGAGTCTTGTTTAAAATCTAATTGGTTTGCGTAATGGTGTTTAAGTAATCTATTTCTCTTTAAAGTCTCGAGACTTTACAGCAAATGTTTAAATAAGTTATAGCAAGTGATTTATTATTGTTCTGTCTAGGTCTACCAGTTTACAGTATAAAGCTTAATCATTTTTTGATTTCATAATCAAGGAATATGAAAATAAGAGAAAGTAATTATAAGGAAATTGAGATTTATCCTAAAATTATTTATGAATGAAAATTGAAAATAATTAACTTTGCCAAAATCATTAAAAATAAATGAAGCTGATTTCTCATAATAAGGGGGCAAATTTCGTAATTTAATATTTATTGCTGTTATATATAATTTTGATAGGCAATTTTGAAAAATGGCAAAAGATCACACTGTTATTTTGAATAATATTTAATTGAATAATTTATTATCTTTTTTTATTATTCTTATGTATCTGTCACTAAGATTAGAAAACAACTCATCTCTTAGAAGTTTAAATATGACATATAGTAGAATTCTTATCTTAATAATTCATTTTTTTAAATGCTAATGTAGTGGAAGAAAGAAATGAAAGAAAATAATAGTTTTGAAAAATAGTTTAGAATATTTTATAGTTTGAAAAATAGAATTTTGTTAATATTTTAAATGTATCTTAGTGCAGTGAAGAGTCAGGTACTATAATTTAAGGTCATTGCTATAAAGAGACAAAGGCACAAAAATCCGTTAAATTAATACAATGCCACTTGGCCAACTGTTTTGTAAGAGAGGGCATTCCTTCAAGACAGTCTGCATTCTGCTTTCAAAGTCGGAACACTTGCTTCAGGAATCGCTCTCTAAAAATCAGTGCCACTTTAAGTTAAAACATAAGAGCTTTGCATTTAATCTAGATAAATACTTAATTTCATAAACATAATAGTTGTATATTGTAAAATATTTAAATATCTTTAAAGATAATATATTTAATTTAATCTACCAGTGTTTAATTAATTATTCTTATTACTTCTCTCTCTTAAAACTTACAAACACAAGCCCTTTTACTAAACCCGCTATTTTACGCCACAAGCTATCACTACACTACAATACATCACATCAATAACATTTCACTAAATATAAGAGCAGATATATAAAAGTAATAAAATGTAAAGTAATGCCTATTTTTTCAAGCGTGCCTAACGTCCCAACTACCAAATTAGATGTCGTGGACGGGGACGAAAGCACCTCTTTACTATGAACATTTTTTAAACGAATATAAAATTTAAGAGTTATACGCCGGGGACTCGAACTGGGAACCTCCCAGTTACAAGTCCATGCTCATAACCACTACACCAACACCCGCCCCAAGTAGATATATAAAGCCTTTTCGTACATAATGCCTTTTAACTTAAACTGAGTCTATGTAGTTGTAAATGAAATCGTATTTTTAACAACTCTATTAGGTCCTAGCGAATAAGTGGTTAAAAACTTGATTTTAATCGCAAACACTTTTTCTCAATTCTCCTTTAACTAAATATAAACTAAAATAAATACGCAATCATTTATCTTATAATTAATCAATAATTTGATTTTTGAACAAATAAAATCTATAGTTTTAGAGATATTTTTCATGTTAACCTTCTTCATTATATGGTCAACGACCGGTTCAGGCGTTCGTTCCGAATGTTCAGGAAATCTTGATAAACTGAGTGGTATCACAGAATTGCCCAAGGCAAAATCAAATTAAGAAACATGTTTACTGTATTGTTACTTATACATTATTTTACAAGAAAAATGTTTATAGAAAAAGAAAATTATGTAAAAGGAAAACAGAAATTACTCTTTTTTATTTACAACGTTAGATTTATTGTCATAAGGAAATTTGATGAGAGCAATTTATATAATAAATAAAATAAAACAAAATAAAGAAAGGAAAGTATAAACGAGCAGAGAAGTCACCCAGTGGTTCTTACGAGTTTAATTACTTTCATCTATTAAGAGATCACGAGGCCACATTCACCGAAGACGGCTGGAAAGATTATCAGAGAGTGTCCGGGATGAGAGTCAACGAACGAGAGGGTTGCAGTGAGAGGATAAAGGTTCGTGGAATTTTTCGTAGCCGATTTTGATGATATCTTTAAGCAAAGGAATATTGAGGTCATTGTGGATAGTTAAATTTGATACATAATAGGGAGCATTAACTATGGTTCTTTTTTTTTTTAATGCAAAATTTAAGAGGAAGTTCTACGTATTTATGTATTTGCGACCCATAACTAAAAAGTTTAAATTTTTCATTAAAAAGTGTTTTAATTTACCCCTTAATACGCCCGACTACATATTGTACCAGAAGACGCAACTAATGCCTACATTTCTATACTCCTTCAGACTTCACTATAAATACACTTGTAAGTGCCTGCTTCTCCCCTCCCTTAGATATCCTTATATTTTAACAAAAATAATTATAAATAAATAAATTGTTCTGGTATAAGGACTGGGAAAATATGTGGACTTTGTATGACATAAAATTGGAGCATATGACAAATGGTGAGATCAAAACAGGTTATATTGTGAACAAAATAAAAGAAAATTTAATGTTTAACTATACAGTTAAAGCCCAGAATAGTATTCATATTATCTACAAACATCTGGATCATAACAAGAATTATATTTTTAGTCATATGGACTCTAATACAATTAGTTGGATATTTAGGTGCAGGATAGAACTGATTTGTTTAAATAAATATCATTTTAATAAAGAAATAAAATTATGTTCGCTATGTAATAGACGGGAGGATGAGGATATCTACCATTTTATTTACATATGTCCCATACTGAAAGAATTTTGCATCTTATGTTTTCAGAATGCTGTACTTAATTTTGAGGATTATCTAAATGGGAATGACTGGCCCAATTTAGTTAAGTTTGTTAAAATAGCCTGGGATTACAGATTTAAATTAGTTCAGCAATTTAACTTTCAATGTTTTTTTTTTATTCTATGTTTTATGGTATTATGGTTTCCTGATTTTTAAAGTTCTTAATTGTAAGGTATGAAGTATAAATTGTAAAGACATAAATCTGAGTAAAACTTTGATAATCTAAGTTAGAGCAGTTGTACTTTAGTTTTGGTTTTGTTTAAGAATATTTTCTGTTTCCCAGTTGCCTCGATATTTTGTTTGTATAGTGTGTTAAGGATTGTAATTTATTTTGTACGCCCTGTTACTGGTTTGTTCTATATATTAACGTCTGTCTTGGCTATTTTGTCTTTTTCCTTTGCTTCTAGAATGTATTTAAAAGACGACTCCTCAGAAGGTCTATGACCATGAGTATGTCTTTAAAATGTATTAATAATGCAATGATTTTATGTATATATAGTTCAAAATAAAGACAATTATTATTATTATTATTTATGGTTCTAAGGATTTTGGATTGTTGGGATTGGATACGTTTGGGATTGGTGGTTTGAACACATGGTTGAAACCCACAGTTCAAGTTCGTATGTCCATATTGGTTTAAGAAATGATGTATATATTAGTCGTTTATTTTGTAATGAAAGTCGTGATCTGTTATCGAGAAGTCTTTTAACAAGTCTGTATCGTGTCTTTTCCTGTCTTTTGAGTCGTGTTTGGGGATTCCAAGTTAACCTTTTGTCAATATACACCCAAGATAGCGGACGACAACGACAGTTGGAAGTCGGAAGAAATTACTAACCAGCGTCTTTCTAACTAAAAATTGAAGAAGATTAGCTGGTCTAAAAAATGAAACACCATTTCTTTACCGTCGTAACGAAAAAGTTATTTATTTATGATGTCAACCATCGTAGAATGCTTCATTATTTTGGTTCTGGACCGGTTTCGGATTTTCATCCATCGTCAGAGTAATGTTTGTAATCAATTCGTGTAGAGAGATGACTTCAACTAAATGTTTATATGGAGCACTACACTGGTTGAATCAGTTATTTATCTATTATCTATAAATCAGTTTGTATTTGACAAGAAAATCTTATCATGTTCAGAATGGAGTAATGCTGTTAAGCTGAACATAAACTATGCCCCACTTCGTGCTGTTCCTGGGGTTAGCGTACATTCGGCAGGAGCTGTTGGACCCCTCTGTCGCAGATGCGGCAGAGAGCCTGAAACACCAGCGCATGTGCTTGGTAATTGTCCTGATAGCATGCTTCTTGTAACTAGACGCCACCATAAGGTAAAACACGCCTTGATGGAAATTATGGAAAAAAAAGGTTATGTGACTCTCGAAGAGGTATACGCTGTAGATACAGATGGATCTACAAGATACGCTGATATTGTAGCATTTGACAATGCCAGCAATGTAGCGTATATTTTGGATGCGACCATCCGTTTTGAGAGTAAAGATCCGAAACAGGGCGAGAAAATAGATGTGGAGAAAAGGGCCATTTATGAAAAATGTATTCCCTTTTATAAGGAGAAGTTTAAGGATCAGTTCGCGGTCAGGGAGTACAAGGTGCATGGCTTGTTGTTTGGTGCCAGAGGTGTGGTGCCTAAGACAACCTTGGACTTTTTCGACAAAATAAATATTAGCCTTAAAGACATAGCTCCTTTAGTGGAGAATATTTTAGTTGACTCCCTGGGTATTATTTCCCAGCATATTTATAGATAATCTAATGTATATGTTTAGACTTAGATAGATCCACTTTATGTCATCTATACATATTAGTTTTTTTTTTTATTTGACATTGGACATTAGGATATCCTTATATTTTAACTTTTTATGGCTAGGTATTATCGCTTTTTGCTATGTGTACGGATTGATGACTGCGCTGTGTGTTGGACCAACTCAATTTAATTGAACAGCCCCACTTGATTTTGATTAAGTGTTCTCTCTTGTCAAGAAAGTAAATTGCTACTTTTACACGCTCGAGTTCAGGTTTGCGCACACGCGCGAAAATGATATTATATTTTTTCTACAACAGTAAAACTATCAAAAATATGCTTTAAAAACTGGTAAAGCATATAGATAACCTCTTATGAGTATGTTGTTAATTCAAAAGGAAAGCTTATCATCAGAAAGTTTATAGAATATTAGTTTAAAGTTGAGGAAAAATAAATTAAGTTTTCTCATATTTAATTGATTAATTATAATGTTTAAACTATGTTTAATAATTGAAGAATTTCTACTTAATATATTATTAAAATATTTTAAAATATCATTAAAAACAATATAATTTAAATTGAAAGATTGGCAACCTGTTCATTTTGTTCAACCTGTTGGTTTATTTTGTTTAATCTCTAAAGATTAAAAAAAAAATCACCTTCAATTTGTAGAGATGAAAGTAAAAACTTTTGCCACTGATTTAAATGGAATAATTTTGTCTACTGTTGTAGAAAAAAAATTTATTTTAAAAACACGCGGAAATTAAAAGAAAACACTTTCTATTACACAAAGAGATCTTCTCCAAGGCATGAGGGCAAACTTTAATGTAGGATTTTCTTTTAATTTTTTTTTGGTTTGTAAGGTGAAAAATACATAAAAGGCTGAAAGATGAATATCTCATTATTAGCTGAGACAATGTTTTTAAACTAATTATTTAGATGGAAATGTTATAAAAGTAATCTTAACTTTTGAAATAAATCTTCAAAAAAAAAAATGCCTTGCTGTGCAACGCAAAGCTGGACTCTTTTTTTTAAGCTTTTACAGTCAGACACATTATTTCGAGAAGAATGTCTCTTGCACGTACAATTTTTTTTGGTGGAATGATTTTTTATAGTGATAAGTTCTAACTGGACTTATTTCGGCTGCTGGAAAATGTGTAATCGATTCATGTCCAGGTGACCGAATAGCCAATCATCATGAGACCATTTCAGCCAATCCATCTATAAACCAAATAGTGTATTTATTCCTCTCTGTCCCATACAGCATTTATAAGAAGGTGCTCCATCATATGGGAAAGCATAACTGCTCTTGAATTTAATGGGATTTTTTTAAAAAAAAAAAAGTATAGGGAGAATTTCGCTTAGAAAAGTAAATTTTTATCTGAATACAATAAAACCAGACCTAACTTTTCCTTTTACAAATCAAAACTCTGTTTCCTAAATGGATTAAGAGGAAAAATTAACAGCATTTTCAAATAAATGTTTTTATAAATATTTCGTTTGTTTTATTCAATAAAATTTTTTTCACATTTCATTAGAACATTTTCTTTGCCCTACGTAATTCAGCAAAATTGGTCATATTTTGTGGGTACATCTTAGCAGGGCCGGTTCTAGGAAACGTGAGGTCTTAAGCCACGTTTCTGGGACAAAATACAAACTTTAATTTATAGTAAACACTTTTCTTGTTTATATTATCATCTTTTTTTAATGATTAATGATATGATTATAAACATAATTAATTATTATTTAACCCCCCCTATGGTGGAACAGTCCATGAAGGGCCAAGGCTTGCCAGGCGGCGATTTGCCAAGCGCCGCAGTTCCCACGCCGTTTAGTTCCGGCCTTCGGTACCTAGGGCGCTAATAACTGTTGCTTCCCACTTTTTATCACGATGCTGGGTCAACACCGACTTTGCCTTAACGGGAATCGAACCTTGAATTCTCGCCCTGGAATGTACTGCACTGATTACTTATTGTAATAGGATGCGAAGAGATCCTGTGATTTATCTCTCACATATATTTTAGTGTAAAGTCCAGGCAGTTTGTGCTATTTCATGTATTATACGTGTTCAGCTTTACTTCTAGTTTATCTATCTATCTAACCCAACTTCTCTCCTTCTTAAATCTATTCTACTTATATTTGAAACTTTTGTTCCGAAAAAATGGAATTTTTTCTGAGAAATCCGTACTCGTACTTCCGCAACCACCATATTTATGTTAGAGCTACTAAGTAAAACTTTCAAATTTACAAAAAAATTTGTCAATAATTATAATAGTTGTAATTGTAAGAGAAAAATAGTGTAAATAGCGTATTTCCCATCAAATCATTTTCTTTTAAACTAATTAATTGTTTTAAATTTTTTTTAATAATTTGGTTAATTTATATTAATTAATTTTTTTTAAATATTTAGAGATTTAACAAGATTTTTTATTATAAGTGTACATTTTTTTACTTTGTAACAATAAATATATATGAAAGAATTCACAGAGATAACGTAGTGAATGAAAAAAAGAAGTGTGATTGATGTACTTAGCGCTGGGGATATTCTTAGTTGACATGATATTATAACAATGCCTTTCTCCACAATATTACCATTCATCTTTAGTTTTGTCAAATATGAGAGCGCTATACATTGTTTTGTAAACAATTTTTGCTCTGCAATTATATTTACCAATTTATTTCATTCATTTCATCATTTTTTTTTCCATTTATTTATCAATTATTTGACCTTTTCTTACCTCAATTTACGTATAATGATAATGTTAATTTTTTTTATATATTTATATAAAATTGTTGAATATAATAATAGTTTTACATATTTGGCAACTTTCTCTTACTGAATTGAATTACCATTTCTGTCTATTATTATTTTGTCTCTTATTAGTTTATCACTCTTTTCTAAAAAACATTACATTTGATAATTTTAAAAAGAGATTTGACAAAATTTCCTTAAGAAGCAAGTCCAACATTATCATTCGGATTTGTTTAAATTCCGTTTCTACGCTTAATCATGATATAGGACCACGCATATATATCATGCGGCATGCATGAAAAAGAGGAGTATGTTCTGATTTGTAACCGGAAATACCTATCGGATAGGTAGGATTTTAATAATTTTTCATTTTAGGTAAGATGATATAATAGGTGGCTAAAAAGTGGCTTAAGATACCATTGCATTCGACAGCCAAGGTTGCCGTACTCGATCGAAGGCCTGCTTTATATCGGGAAAAGCTCTCGAACAACACTGGGAGAAGCAGACGAAAATATTGAATAATATTGGAAAATGTGTTAGTTTTGAATAATGGAAACATTGTGAATTTAAGATTTTAATTGTAGTTTAGAGCGGACTGAGGTCAATGCTACACCAAGACAAAGGGCAGATAAAAAGCAATCGTTAGAGCATGTCAAAGGATTCTGCCAAATCCATTGTACAATTCACTCCTCCTAGGTTTCCAAGAAAATAATATAATGGGCGAGTTTTAACTAGAATTATTATCATTCAAACAGTATTAACCAGAACGTCACTCTGTCCAAATTGTCAACATTAATGTTACGAGAACATTATTTGTGTTTTAAAATCAACCTACCCACAAGAAGATTTTAGTGTGAAAGCTTTTATGTATTATTTCTATAGTTTGCTATAGAATATATATATATAGCTTATTTCATTTATTACAATCAACTTTTGATTGTTTTTTTGTCCCTAAACCCTATGGTGCAACAGCCCATGAAGGGCCAAGGCTTGCCAGTCGGTGATTTGAATAGGGGAGCGTATGGTAAGCACGCCGCAGTTTGCCACGCCGGTTTAGTTCCGGCGTTCGCTACCTAGTGCGCTACTAACTGTAGCTTCCCACTTTTCATCACGATACTGGGTCAACACCGACTTTGCCCTCACGGGAATGGAACCCTGAATTCTCACACGAAAGGCAAGTGCGCTAGCCACTAGACCAAAGCGTGAGGACGATTATTTTATAATGTATCTAAATTCATTTATTGTTAATATATTCATTATACACATGTGGTGTCATATTCACTATTTCTTAAACATTTCTCTAAAGCATACATATATGCCCTTTTAAAACTGCTCATACATACGCACAACACAAACATACATATATCCAAAAACATCCACCAAATACACTACAACTAACAATAAGCTAATGGGGAAGATAGTATTAGGGAAGATGTTGAGGTTTATGGAGGGCTTTTGAATTAGATGAACTATAGAGAATTTCTACAGAATGGGGAAATTTGTGGTTCGGATAATCGCGTTTTATATGGAAGTGAGGAAGACCGCAGCATTTTTAAGAAGATTTCGATGAACATTTGGGTTTATATGATCAAATCCTTTCTATAGGAAGAGATTCCAAAATAATTAAGTTAAAACTCAATTTATCAATCATTTGAGACGATAGCGATACTTTTTGTTACATTAGTAAGAGAAAGTTTACTTGTGTAAAAAGTTAGTCGATAAAAGGTATCGAGTTTACTAAATATCCTTATGCTGAATCACCTCTTCCAGTCAACTTTCTTAGAGCTAAAAACCTTAAATAGTTTGAAGAGGGAGGTTCATCATGAATCAGCAGTTCTATTCAGAGTCTTATGTTTGTGCAGCCAAACCAATTGTACAATTGGCCTCCTAGATAATTTCAAATCATTGAACATAATGGTTTCCTACTATTACTTTCTCTCACGTCTAGTTAACAGAACTATTGCGATCGTGACAAATAATTGAATTGAGTTTTCAAGAGAAATGAATTTTTTTTGAGGTCATCTGCGTATGGAAAAATGTATTTAGCGACTGGCTGTATATGCATGTAGGTATGTCTGTATGTATGAACAAAATATCTCACAACGGAAAAATTACTAGTAGTTCATATTGAACTTTTTTTTTGCAAGTTTTTCGTGATTTGCTTGAAAACGGATCCAACGATTTTCATTAAACTTTGTCAACTATCTAACTTCGTACACATAAATACCTATTACTTTTATTTGAAACATTTTTCTGTGACTATTGTTGTTTGGGGGGGGAGGGAGGAGGGAATAGTAGCGTTACGTTTTCCTGTAATTTCCACTACAGTAAAATTAATCGTTTTACTAACTGTATCATATTAAGCTACACTGGAAGCAGATACAAGCTAGAATTATAAATTTGAAAAAATCGGCTAACGGAAGTGGTGTGTTTACAGAAATGGTTTCTGAGGTTTTTTAGGCGTACGACATTGAAGATAGGGAGTTCAAACCAAACGCTCAAATCTCCTCAAAGAATCCAATATTATATTATGGTAGGGTCCATAGTTAACGCTCCCTTCTATGTCTCCAATCAAACTATTTGTTAACAGCAACCAAGAGAGCAGAGAAAGAGAAACAAAATGCTAGGCATTCTCTCGGACTGGAGTGTGAGAAACCATATAAATACAGCGACGTTGACATAGAGAATAGAGTTCAAATAAGTTCAGAAGATAGTTCACTAGTCATAACATGTCATTACCCCTTTCACTCTACTCTTAATCTAGCATCTTTACTGTAAAATCCAGTCAGTCTGTGTGAGTATTTATTATTATACAGCGTTAACCAGTGTTAACCAAGTCTTTTTAGTTCATCAAAACAAACCAATTCCCCCCAACCAACCCTACCATAATATATATTCATAAAGATCTTAATATTCTTTTCATCTCCCAAGATGCTCAAAAAACTGTTTTAGGAAATTCCATATTAATCTAGATTCACATCCCGATTCCATTTAGTGCAGTATCTATGTTCCAGGACTCTTCTAGATAGTTCTCCTAGACTGTCTTCTCCGTGACCTCATGACCTTCTCTCTGACGATAAGAGAATTTAAAGTTGGAATACTAACGGCATACATAAAAAGGTATTACTTTTATTTTGAACATTTTTCCGTAATTGAGGAACTGAACGTGTGTGAAACGTTGCAATTTTAAAGAAATATTATTAATTAAATTACATCAATTGCAGTAAGCGATAGTAATGTGAGTGTTTCATTTTATATTTAATACTGCAAACTCAAATTTAAATTATTCAATTAGATAAGTAAAATAAATTAATGAATATATTTATATCTAAGTCTTGCATCCATTAATGAAACTGACCTCTATAAATTCAGTGCATGTTTGATCGAAGTATGCAAGTAGGGAGCTTTATAGAAAGAACTGATAGGGAAAACATTTTTCATTTTCAACACATTTAATATTGTAATTTTCATCCTAATTACCTTTTCAAATACTATTACTGACATACACAATATGACATACTGCTTTGCCGATTAATATTCCTAAAAAGGTCCGAATGAAAATCGCTATATTTAAATTGGTTAACAATTGAATGCCCTGACTCCAGTTACTACAAACATTCTCCTTTATCCATACATATATTTTCACAGGTTTTTCCTCCTAAAAAAGTGCATTTTGTGATAAACACAATGTGACAGCAGCTGGGGACAAAAAAAAAAACTGACTGTTGAATGATGTGTCCAATATCTTTAAATTTTAAATGTTTATTTTGTCCACCAGTGTTTGCTAATTTTAACATTTTACCCTTCTATTTATTTTAAGCGCATTGATTATTTGTTTCAAGTTCCAAAAATAACTTTCATTAGGGTATATTTTAGCAGCAGATTAAGTAATTGAAAATAGAGGTTATTCATGCCTCTAAACAGGTCATAGGTAACATAGTGTGGCAAAATATATTTGATAGAGCATTTCTCATTTTGTAACAAAGCCATATGTAAAAACTATGGCTTATTTTTAACCTTTAGGAGAATTTTTTGTTTTATATATTTTTTTTTCTAAAATTCATTTTTACAGATTTTCCTTATGATAGAATGTTAAAGACTTTTGTTTTTGATCATTCTTGCAGTATCAGGTTACCTTCTAGGGAAGATTGGGTCCGTCTAGTGTGTGATACTGATAATTATCTCCGATAATTTTCTAGAATGAATGATAAGTCTGGAGCTGCAGTCTATTTTGAGAAAGGAGATCACTTGGCATTAGCTCTTGGTGATTGGTCCCGCTGTTTACCAGGCTTAGATTTATGCTATTCTTTGTTGTATTTTGGATGAACGGTTATGTAAAACTCGTGACAAGGTGTTTTTATCTGGTCGGATAGTCAAGCTGCACTGAAGGCGCTGAGTTAATGTGTAAATCTTACCAGATAATATGGGAATGTTAGGGGAATAAGAATATAGATAGATTTGCCAAATTATGCGCCTCTCTCCCTTCAGCTTGCTGTTGGAGTGTCTTTGGGCACTTGCAGATATGGGCCCTTTACAGCATTCATTCCTCTGGATGAGTTCAGTGAGTTGTCGGCAGTCTAAGAACCGCATAGGGGGGTCCGGACAGTAAGAATTAGTGAGATGTTGCTGTGTGTTTCAAAGACCTCTCCCTGTCTCCTGGTTGGATATCTTACTGTGCATTGTGGTTCAAGGAGACACCTTTATGTAATAAGGCTCCAGAACCCTTTTCTAGAGTTTCTGAGACAGAGGAAGAACTACCCTTCCATCTTAAGAGAGACTGCTTGGGCTGTAAGGAAATTAGGTTCAGGACCTTTGGTCGAAGATATCTTTGGAAGAGCTTAGGCTATTTTCTTTGAGGATATGGACCGATTGGTTAGGACTGCTTTAAATTTTAGGTGGGTTAGATCCGAATCTGGATCTCTATTCTAGACTCGGTTTGTTGTTGTTTTCCCCCGTAGATCTTTGAATATCCTAGGGCTTCAGACGAATAATAATAATTTTAAAAACTTGTGTTTTCCTTGTTGTGGCCATCCACTTTCAAATCTTCACACCTGGGGAATTGAGTTTGAGGTCATTAAATTAAAAACTTCTCTTATTTTTAAGAATTTGCCCTGAGGATAGCAAAATAAATTTGCCGGAAACTTGGCTGAAATAAGGAGAAGTTTTTAATTTAATGACTGCAAACCCAATTGACTGCGTCTGTAGATTATTATCTTTAATTTGAGCAGTAATTTGACATCATTTGTAGAAAAACATGAACTTTTATATTTTTTAGTTCTTACATTTCTTCCGGAATATCCTAGTTATAACACTACCTCTAGGAAAATTACCACTGCTACGTCAGCAGGAGCTAACAACATATAAATACTCCCACCGGCCAGCAGGCAGGCAGTTCCAAGCTCACAACCATACAGTACAGTTCAAAGTGTCTCTCAGTATTAACCATTGCTTTAAAGTATTGTACTCTTTGTATTATTGTAATTTAAATAAAATCTCTTTTTAAAAAAGAAACTTCCGGGTTCTTAAACCATAACTGGCGCCCGCGAACAGGGACCGCGAAGGCTTGAAGTTAGAAAGTGCGATCATTTATCTCACAGTACACCGCGACCAATTGTCTCGGGAAGACTTGAAGCTTACACATTAGTGTTTTATTCGCGGCATCCTACAAGAAAAGCAAGAACCCTCCTCAGAAGCAAGAAGAAAGGCAAGCTGGCGAATCAACAGCAGCGAACTAAGGTTGTAAGTAGCTCATCTATCATTAAACCTTCCAAATTAGTACTCCCCAAAGAAACTATCCCTGAAATGGCCCAAATAAATTACAAAATCTCCAAAGAAGACTATGACCACATCCCCTACTTTGACGGAAACCCTTCCGAGCTAGCGTTCTTCTGCGAGATTGTCGAAAGTGCATTCGCCACAGTCTGCGCAGAAAATATAATTGAAAGAGATTATAACCACAATATTCTTTTTATAAAAGTTAAAAGTAGATTGCTAGGGCCCGCTAGAAACATACTTCTTTCACATAACGTAGACCATCTATTAAATTTATTAAAATACTTGAAAGAGAGTTTCGCTGACTCGAGATCTTACGAGATCCTCAAAGATGAAATTCTACAAACTAAAATGCATGCTAGAGAGTCTCCCATTGACTTCGTCAATAGGATACAGGAGTTGCGCAATTTAGTTTATATTAGACTCAAACTTGACGGACTCACAGCGGACGCCCTGAAACAACTGATAACACGGGTCGACAAGGAAATAATCTTCCACATATATAAATGCCTGCCCCCGACATTAAGCAACCACATTATGATCTTTGATCCTAGCACTCTAGACGAGGTACGAAACATTATCTACAACAAATGTTCTTTCATTATAGCGAACCTAAACTCCTCTCACGGTCCTAAAAGACCCAACCAGCCATCTCGGAAACCAAACCAGTACAACCAATACCAGCAGCCTTACAGACCGAATACCCAATACTCTTATAGACCGAATCCACAATACGTCCCAATGAATCAGACCCCTAACTACCAGTACCAACCAATTGAATATAATCCCAGGCCTATAGAACAGACACCTCAAACTTCTCTTTACCGACAACGACCGCAACCACAACTGCAACAACCTCAACTATCAAATTTTGGACAATCTATAAATCCAAACAATCCCAATAACCCGAATAATCCTAACCATCCTTTTAATCGACCCAGATTACCTCCTGTTACTTTTCCCAAAATACGGTGTCTATGCGTACTGCAGGCAGACCTAGGTTTAAAGATTACATTTCTCCTCACGAACTGACGCATTGCCAAAATGACGAGCAACCTGAAAAGTACTCTGAACCAGACAAGGCTTACGAAAACAGACTTTCCCGCTTAGAGAACTCACTAGACAAAATAACTGAAAAATTCGATCATTTTTTAGACGTTGGCCACGGGAGCCAAGAAGGCCCCCCGAATTCAACCTAAACCTAGTAGACAAGTCTCTCCCACACTTTGAGGACAGATACGGACTGAAATGGCTCATCGACACCGGATCAGCGGAAAACTACATAAATCCCAACGTTGTCCCGACTGATATAACACTATCCAACGACCCATTCATAATAACTACACCCGCTGGAAAGAAGAATGGAGAACAATCTTGCACCCTCAACATACAAGACACATTTCACGTAAACTAAATTCCATGTATTCCCCTTTTCGGACAAATACGACATACTCTTAGGACACAAAACTATGCAGGCACTAGGAATGAGCATAGACTTAAATAAGAACATCCTTTCTTACCCTCAGGGTATAATCCCCTTAAAATTTACACTTGATATCCCTGAAAATAACTTAAACGTAATATAATTAGAATAGGGAGTTAATTTTATAGAACTTCCGGTAAAAAATAAAGAATTAAAAAACGGATTAATTAATGAGAATATAAAAATAAACGATAAGGTCACAATAAAAGAAGGCCTTTATAGCATTAGGAATAATAAAATCTTGTGCGAAGTTGAATCCAAGGAAGTCATGGCCATTTGCCCCGAACCTATGGATATCGACGAACCGCAGGAAATTAGCATAAATATGCCAGACGTAGTAGTGACCAATTGTCCCGAAATGTCTGACGATACTAGATTAAGAGAAATAAAAAAGGAAATCCCTAGGTTAATTAGAACTGAGCACATGAACTCAGACGAGAAAAATAAAATAATAGAATTAGTAAGGAACTACCCCCAAATAATCAAAAGAGAGCACGACAGACTAAGCTGTACCGATTTACTGAAACATAAAATTCAAACCACTGACGAAAACCCAGTTTACACTCGAAACTATAGATATCCGGAAATCTATCGAAAAGACGTACAAACGGAAATTGACAAACTACTGGAAAACAAAGTAATACAACATTCTAACTCCCCCTATAACAGCCCAATTTGGGTAGTACCAAAAAAACCAGACGCCTCAGGTAAAAAGAAAATACGAATGGTTATAGACTACCGCAAACTTAATAACAAGACAGTCGAAGACAAATTCCCCCTTCCTAACATTGAAGACTTATTCGGTAAAATAGGACGCGCGACTTACTTCTCCGCTAAAATCGGACTTAGCGCGACTTACTTCTCCGCGATCGACTTAGCGTCAGGGTTCCATCAAATCGAGATGGACCCCGAATCAGTCCCCAAGACAGCATTCTCCACTGAAAACGGACACTACGAATTCCTACGCATGCCCTTCGGTCTTAAGAACGCCCCCCCACTTTCCAAAGGGCGATGAATTCCATCTTTTCTAGGATCCCTAACGTACTAGTATACATGGACGACATTATCATTTTTTCGGACAGCTTGGAAGAGCACATAAAACACCTCAAGACGGTCTTTGACAAACTTAGGCAGCATAATCTAAAAATTCAGCTTGACAAGACGGAATTCTTCAAACGCGAACTTCTCTTTTTAGGACACATCATCTCCGACAAAGGCATACAACCTAACCCGGCAAAACTAGACGCTATTGCTAAATTTCCACTTCCCAAGACACAGAAACAAATCAAACAATTCCTTGGTTTTACTGGCTACTACAGGAAAATGATTAATGATTATATAACTACGCCAAAATAGGCAGACCTTTGACACACTCACCACGAAAGGACAGAGACATAGTAATTGACGACAATTACAGACAAGCCTTCGACACTTAAAAAATCCCTTCTGCAAAACAGTCCCATCCTACAACTGCCCAACTTCGAGAAACCGTTTATCCTCACCACGGACGCCTCCAATTACGCAATAGGAGCCGTCCTATCCCAGACATCGACGGAAAAGACCTTCATATATCCTTTGCCTCCCGCACCTTAAACAAACAGGAGGAGAATTACTCCACTATAGAGAAAGAACTACTGGCCATAGTTTGGGCCTGCAAACACTTTAGACCATACATTTACGGACGTAAGTTTACAATACTGACAGACCACAGACCATTACAATGGTTACACAATTTAAAAGAGCCCAATGCCAAACTAATCAGATGGAAATTACAACTAGCTGACTTTGACTTTGACGTCAAGTACGTACAGGGAAAGACTAACGTAGTAGCAGACGCACTATCACGAAACCCGCCAGAAGAAAAAGACCTAAATGCCCTAGAGACCTCGTCCCCAAGTCCAAATCCAGACGAAGTCCTGGACGAATTCCTCTCGGCCCCTTCACCTGAGAATAGCGACGACATCCTAGAAGACCTAGCCAGAGCCCTAAACATTACCGCCGAAGACGACAATGAAAGCCTACAAACGCAACACTCCCAAGAATCCTCTAACAGCCAAGTTAAAATAATTGACGACAAAACACGCTGCATTAACGTGGAAAAATTCCAAATTGTTCTAACCCGAGGCAACCCCGAGACGAAAATTCCAATCGACAGACCGTTTAACAAAACACGGTACAACTGGTACACCAGGTACCCATACTCTAACGACATAGACGAATACTGCTTAGAGTACTTACAACCGAACCATACGTACGGCGTCCTGTGCTCACCTCCTATAGAAAACTCCATCGACGAACAGATATATGACCAAATCTATGTTCACCTGTCCAACATAATAAAAGACAAATTTCCAACAGTCAAACTTAAACGCTACTACACCAAAAGACTAGACATAACAGACTCCTCTGAACAAGAAGAAACTATTCAAAACTATCACGTTGGCAAAACCGCACACCGTGGTATACATGAAGTGTACAGAACCCTAACTAAACGTTACTACTGGCCAAAAATGCTAGAACATATAACAAAAGTAAATTAACAACTGTTCCCTTTGTAAGGAAGTAAAATACGAGCGTAGACCGATGCTTGTATGACTACAAGGAGACATACTACACTACAACGGGAAGCAAATCTTTACACTCATCGACTGTTTCTCCAAAAACATACGACTATCTAATTAGAACCTCCTCTGCCCACGAAATCGTCACTTCTTTAGAACACTATCTAAGTGTATTCCCTTGCCCTAAGACAATTCAATTTGACAAGGAACAGAATTTAAAAACGGACTAGTTGAAAACTTTCTAAAATACAATAACATAGACACCCACTTTACTACCCCAAACCATTCAGACTCCAACGGACTAATAAACCGAGCCCATTCAACACTAATTGAAATCATGAATATAATCAAACACGGAAAAGACTACACACTCAATAAAATTCTAAGACTAGGACTAATAGCCTACAATAACGCCCTAGTTTCTAACCTAAAAATGACACCAAACGACATCACCTTCGGAATACAAACTACCACTTACGCGCAAGACCTGATTTTAGAACAGAAAGTTAAAGAATACCATGAAGACAGGGAATTGGTAGCCCGCGCTATTAAAGAAATTATCGAAAAAGAAAAAGAAACACGGACTAATAGACTAAACCAGACCAGAGAAAATATAGAAATTCCGAAAGGCGAAATTTACATACGTGACAAACAATATGGCAAAGCCAAGCCGAAATTTAAAAGAGGAAACTATTCTCAAAAAACTAAATTAGTAACCACCCAAAGGAAATCTTTTAAAGTACATCCTAATCTATTAAAAATACCAAGAAAATTCGCACAGCAACTTATCTCTGTTACAGACGCAGGGGCAAGCAATGACTCACATATCACAATCGCTGACAATGGGGAACCTAGCAATTCTGCACATATTGCAACTGATAGCAATGAGTAATTTAACCGCCAGCCTAGAGATAACAGACTTGACGCACGGGGCTGGAATGTTGCCTATTGCCTTCCGCCCAGCTTACGTCATATATCTACTCTCTAGAATTCTGTAGATTAAACACTATCCATTCTAGCATCTTTCTTCTCAAAGATCTTGAGTCGCTACAACGATCTCACAATGTAAGCTTCATAACCCCTGACATAGAAGCACTTTGGCAATTAAGCAGGGTACACTGCTCAATAAAAAATTGGAACGTCTACTACTTTATCAGCGTTCCCCTAAAAACCCCTTCCTTCGAGACGTACTTCCTCTTAACCTATCCTATAGAGAGAGACAACCACCTCCTGACAATTCATGTCCATCCACCTTTGATCCTAAAAATCCAAGATGAGTTATTTACGGCCACCTATGAGGAAATCAACAGCGCTATGTACTGCCGCAACAAAACCAGCATCCAAAACGATTGTATTCGCCAACTCATCACCAACATCAACCCCGCAGCATGCAAGACGGTATACACATCAAGTGCACCATTTATCAAATACATCCCTTTTGTGGACCACTTTTTAACTTTCAGGACCAATAGAATTGTAATAAGAAAGGACAACCATAATGACACTATATTCTTGACCAACACTAGCCTCATAAAATTAAACAAAGACGAAACTCTACTAGACAGCAAAGCCATACCCATATACAAGGATTCCAAAGGCATAGTGACAACTACAGAAGTGTTCACTCACACCAACATAAACATATCTTTTGAAAATCTGCACAAAATCAACCTAAAGATGGAACCACTGGAGTTACTAGAAGAAACACCCAGGGACTCGGCACATCTCTACTATTTTATTATCATTCCAATACTTCTACTACTGTTGCCCCCTTTGTATGTTTACTATGTCTGTAGAAAGAAGACGAATCCGGGCGCAACAGAAGGAGACCAACTACAACCCACACCTCGACATATCTACCCTGGACTTCCGTGCCAATTGTCGCAGGAGCTCCAAACTTGAGGAGGGAGGAGTTATAACACTACCTCTAGGAAAATTACCACTGCTACGTCAGCAGGAGCTGACAACATATAAATACTCCCACCGGCCAGCAGGCAGGCAGTTCCAAGCTCACAACCATACAGTACAGTTCAAAGTGTCTCTCAGTATTAACCATTGCTTTAAAGTATTGTACTCTTTGTATTATTGTAATTTAAATAAAATCTCTTTTTAAAAAAGAAACTTCCGGGTACTTAAACCATAACTTCCTTTCTAGAAGTAAAGTAACGCCCATTTTTTCAGTCGTCTTTACGTCCAACTAACGATCGAAACCCCTTTCTATAAAATTTTTCAATAATGCTATTGTTTAAATTAACCCAAATATTAAATGAATGCTACCTGTCAAGCATTCCGTGCAACCTTCATAGTTCAAAATCGAAGAATGGTAGGGAATTAAGAAGATTGGTAGAATGATTGAAAACTTTTCTGAAATTTTTTTTCTGATGTCATCGTGATATAAGTATTATATGAAAAGTCATCGTGATATAAGTATTATATGAAAATTCATTAAATAGCGATTATAAAAGTTTTGAAGACAGTAAGTTTTAGAAGGAGAGAAGTTGGGTTAGATAGATAAATAAACTATAAGAAAGCTGAACACTGTATAATAGAAAAGTAACACAAACTGCCTAGACTTTACATTAAAATATATAAAATGATAGTGAGAGATAAAGAGAAAGGTTGATGAAGCGTTGTGAGTGCTGTATGAACTCTGCTGCAAGACTGTCGGTAGACTCCCTCCTATAGCGGCTGACACAGCTGTATTTAAACAGTTTCTCCCACTCTATTCTGGCCTAAACTAGAGAGCGATCCTGTCTCTCTCTCTCTCTCTGCTTTGGATCCCTCTCTTCGGATCCCATTACACCATAAAAGTTTTGAAGTCAATAACTCTACTAACAAGCCGAATTCTATTCAGGCAAATGGCTTGCTAATCCTTTACAAGAAATGATTATCTATGCAGGTAACAAATTTGGTAAATCCCTTATGAATTATTAATATTTAATATTTCATATTTAATCCTCAATACTACTCTTTTCATATTATTTTATAACTAAGTATGTTTTTCTTTAGCAACATTAAATGACTGATAACAAATGAATTTTTTAATCTTCAAGCTATGTACATTTTTTTTTCTTTCACGACCTTTTAGCAATTTCGGAATTATATAGAAAGGTTGATGTCGCTTTGTGACTGCTGTATGAACTCTGCTGCAAGACTCCCTCTTATGGCTGACATAGCTGTATTTAAACAGTTTCTCCCACTCTAGTCTGGCATAAACTAGAGAGTGATCCTGTCTCTCTCTCTCTGCTTTGGATTCCTCTCTTCGGATCCTATTACATTGAAGACATTAACCGTTTTCGACTTCTTAGACTATGGTCTAGCTCCCATTTAGCTTGCTGGTTAATATCTTGCCTTTGAGGCGAGCAAATAAGTATTCTTTTTTAAGGCATCTGAACAGTGTTGACTAGGAGGGCTGAAATTGTGAGTAAAAATGATGAGCCACAGTTACTAGTTATCCTAAATATGAAGCCCAGAAATATGGCTTCGTTTCCAGATCACGACAACTCTATGTCCATAATTAAAAATCACTTTATGGCAACATTTGGCGCTCCATTGGACTGCTTCGTCATAGGATTAGTTACAATAAGAAAATATAAAACTATTAAATATATTATACCGGTAGATGTTTATTACCGGTTCTGGCGGCAAAATTTTTGAGCCCCAGGCACTTATGAATTTACGCCCGAAGGCAGGGCTCTGGCGCGCGGCTACAAAATTACGATGAGACCCCCATCTGATTTTTAACCAGGGAAAAAAAATATTTTTGAGCCGGGAGATGGCATGCGAGACATGCGGCTACGTTTTGAAAAATCTAGCTTGAAAACAGTCTAAGGTAAAAAAAATATTTTTGAGCCGGGAGATGGCATGCCTGACCTGCGGCTATGTTTTATAATATTTAGCTAAACACTTTAATATTTTTTGTTCATGTTTACACTTATAATATTTTAGCTAAAATACATTTTAAGGACTTTAATAATGTTTTTGAGCCGCGATATGGCACACAAGTAGAGGGCTACTATTTTATAATATTTAGCCAAATACTTTAAAATTTTTTGTTCATGTTTACACTTATAATATTTTAGCTAAAATACATTTTAAGGACTTTAATAATGTTTTTGAGCCGCGAACTGTCATCCAAGTAGAGGGCTACTATTTTATAATATTTAGCTAAACACTTTAATATTTTTTGATATTTGTTCATGTTTACACTTATAATATTTTAGATAAACACATTCTAAGCACTTTAACATTGTTTTGAGCCGCGAACTGTCATCCAAGTAGAGGGCTACTATTTCATAATATATAGCTAAACACTTTAATATTTTTGATGTTTACACTTTACACATTTAGTTTTTTTTTTTGATGTCATTAAGGGCTACTATTTTATATTAGCTAAACACGAATATTTTTTGATATTTTGTTCATGTTTACACTTATAATATTTTAGATAAACACATTCTAAGGACTTTAATAATGTTTTTGAACCGTGAGATGGCATACAAGACTAGGGCTAATATTTTATAAAATTTAGCTAAACACTTTAATATTTTTTTATATTTTGTTCATGTTTACACTTATAATATTTTAGCTAAACACATTCTAAGGACTTAACATTGTTTTTGAGCCGTGAGATGGCATACAAGACTAGGGCTAATATTTTATAACATTTAGCTAACCACTTTAATATTTTTTAATATTCATATTTTGTGCATTTTTATGGATTCTATTCATGTTTACACTTATAATATTTAGCTAAACACATTCTAAGGACTTTATTATCATATTTGAGCCGCGAGATGTGATACAAGACTAGGGCTAATATTTTATAAAATTTAGCTAAAGACTTTAATATTTTTGATATTTTGTTCATGTTTAAATTATGTTTACACTTATAATATTTTAGATAAACACATTCTAAGGACCATAATATTGCTTTTGAGCCGCGATATGTGATACAAGACTAGGGCTAATATTTTATAAAATTTAGCTAAAGACTTTAATATTTTTTGATATTTTGTTCATGTTTAAATTATGTTTACACTTATAATATTTTAGATAAACACATTCTAAGGACTGTAATATTGTTTTTGAGCCGCGATATGTCATCCAAGTCGAGGGCTAATATTTTATAATATTTAGCTACAAACATTAAATAAATTATCATTCAATACTATGAATAAAGACTTTGTTTTTTTATGCATTGTTAATAACATTCTAAGGACTGTGATATTGTTTTTGAGCCACGAGATGGCTTCCAAGTCGTGAGCAAACATTTTATAATATTTACCTAAGGACTTTAATATTTTTTGATATTTTGTTCATGTTTAAATTATGTTAACACTTATAATATTTAGCTAAACACATTCTAAGGACTTTATTATCATTTTTGAGCCGTGAGATGACATACAGAACATGCGGCTAAGTTGTGTAATATTTAGCTTGAAACATTTTAAGGACTTTAATAATGTTTTTGAGCCGGGAGATGTCATCCAAGTCGATGGCTACTATTTTATAATATTTAGCTAAGGACTTTAATATTTTTTGATATTATCATCCAATACGATGAACAAATACTTTGTTTTTTTTATGAATTGTTAGAAACATTCTAAGGACTTTAATAAGTGTTTTTGAGCCGTGAGATGACATACAGGACATGCGGCTAAGTTGTGTAAAATTTAGCTTGAAACATTCTAAGGACTTTAACATTGTTTTTGAGCCGTGAGATGGCATACAAGACTAGGGCTAATATTTTATAATATTTAGCTAAACACTTTAATATTTTTTGATATTTTGTTCATGTTTAACTTATAATATTTTAGCTAAACACATTCTAAGAACTTTAATAATGTTTTTGAGCCGTGAAATGTCATCCAAGTCGCGGGCTAATATTTTATAATATTGAGCTAAAGACTTTAATAGTTTTTGATATTTGGTTCATCTTTAAATTATGTTTACACTTATAATATTTAGCTAAACACATTCTAAGGATTTTAACATTGTTTTTGAGCCGTAAGATGGCATACAAGACTAGGGCTAAGTTTTTGTAATATTTAGCTTGAAACATTGAATATATTATCATCCAATACTATGAACAAAGACTTTGATTTTTTTATGTATTGTTAAAAACATTCTAAGGACTTCTATATTGTTTTTTCTGATATTATCATACAATACGATGAACAAATGCTTTGTGTTTTTTAGGGATTGTTAGACTATACTATGAACAAAGACTTTGATTTTTTTATGTATTGTTCTAAGGACATTCTAAGGACTTTAATATTTTTGTTAAGCCGTGAGATGACATCCCAGGACTAGGGCCAAATATATTATTATCCAATACCATAAACAAAGACTTTGTTTTTATTATGTATTGTTGGAAACATTCTACGGACTGTAATATTTTTCTTGAGCCGTGAGATGCATCCAAGACTATGTTTTTATAATATATAGCTAAACACATTTTAAGCAGTTTAATATTGTTTTTTAGCCGTGAGATGTGACATCCAAGTCGCGGGCTAAGTTTTTATAATATTTAGCAACAAACATTAAATATATTATCATCCTATACTATGAATAAAGACTTTGTTTTTTTTAAGTCGAGGGCTAAGTTTTTTATAATATTTTAGCTACAAACATTAAATATATTATCATCCAATACTATGAACAAAGACTTTGTTTTTTTTATTTATAGTTAGATACAATATTTAGCTAAACACATTTTAAGGACTCTCATATTGTTTTTGAGCCGTGAGATCACATACCAGGACTGGGACAAAGTTTTTATAATATTTAGCTACAAACATTAAATATATTATCATCCTATACTATGAATAAAGACTTTGTTTTTTTTCAAGTCGAGGGCTAAGTTTTTATAATATTTAGCTAGAAACATTAAATATATTATCATCCAATACTATGAACAAAGACTTTTTTTATGTATTGTTAGGAACATTTTAAGGACTTTCATATTGTTTTTGAGCCGTGAAATGACATACCAGGACTGGGACTAAGTTTTTATAATATTTAGCTACAAACATTAAATATATTATCATCCTATACTATGAATAAAGACTTTGTTTTTTTTTTTCAAGTCGAGGGCTAAGTTTTTATAATATTTAGCTAGAAACATTAAATATATTATCATCCAATACTATGAAAAAGACTTTGTTTTTTTTATTTATAGTTAGATACAATATTTAGCTAAACACATTTTAAGGACTTTCATATTGTTTTTGAGCCGTGAGATGACATACCAGGACTGGGACTAAGTTTTTATAATATTTAGCTACAAACATTAAATATATTATCATCCAATACTATGAACAAAGACTTTGTTTTTTATGTTTATGTTCATGTTTAAATTAAATTATGTTTATACTTATAATATTTAGCTAGAAACATTCTAAGGACTTTAATATTGTTTTTGAGCCGTGAGATGACATACCAGGACTAGGGCTAATATTTTATAATATTTAGCTAGAAACATTAAATATATTATCATACAATACGATGAACAAATACTTGTGTTTTTTATGTTTATGTTCATGTTTAAAGTAAATTATGTTTACACTTATAATAGTTAGCTAGAAACATTCTAAGGACTTTAATATTGCTTTTGAGCCGTGAGATGACATCCTAGACTAGGCGGCTAAATATATTATCATCCTATTCTATGAATAAAGACTTTGATTTTTTTTGTATGTATTGTTAGAAACATTCTAAGAACATTAATAATGTTTTTGAGCCGCGAAATGAAATGCAAGTTGAGGGCTAATTTTTTATAATATTTAGCTAGAAACATTAAATATATTATCATATACTATGAATAAAGACTTTGTGTTTTTTATGTATTGTTAGAAACATTTTAAGACTATAAATAAAGACTTTGTGTCTTTTTATGTATTGTTAGAAACATTCTAAGGACTTTAATATTTCTGTTGAGCTGTGAGATGACATCGAGGGGCTAAGTTATTATAATATTTAGCTATAAGGACTTTAATATTGTTTTTGAGCCGTGAGATGACATTCAAGACTAGGGCGAAGATTTTATAATATTCAGCTAGAAACATTGAATATATTATCATCCAATACTATGACCAAAGACTTTGATTTTTTTATGTATTGTTAGAAAAACATTCTAAGGACTTCTATATTGTTTTTTAGCCGTGAGATGACATCCAAGTCGACGGTTAATATTTTATAATATTTAGCTAGAAACATTAAATATATTATCATCCAATACGATGAACAAATGCTTTGTGAAGTTTTATGTATTTAGTTCATGTTTAAATTAAATTATCTTTACACTTATAATATTTCGTGAGACGACATACAAGACTAGGGCAAATGTGTTATAATATTTAGCTACAAACATTAAATAAATTATCATTCAATACTATGAATAAAGACTTTTTTTATGTATTGTTAGAAACATTCTAAGGAGTTTAATATTGTTTTTGAGTCGTGAGATGACATCCCAGGACTAGGTCCTACTATATTATCATACAATACGATGAACAATACTTTGTGTTTTCTATGTTACTGTTTAAATTAAATTATGTTAAAAATTATAAAATTTGGCTAAACACATTCTAAGGACTGTAATATTGTTTTTGAGCCGTGAGATGACATACAGGACATGCTGCTAAGTTGTGTAAAATTTAGCTAGAAACATTAAATATATTATTATCGCATACTATGAATAAAGACTTTGTTTTTTTTAAGTCGAGGGCTAAGTTTTCGTAATATTTAGCAATAAACATTAAATATATTATTATCCAACACTATGAACAAGGACTTTTTGTTTTTTTATGTATTATTAGAAACATTCTAAGGACTGTAATTTTTTTGTTGAGCCGTGAGATGCATCCAAGACTAGGGGGTATGTTTTTATAATATTTAGCTACAAACATTAAATATATTATCACCTAATACTATGAATAAAGACTTTGTTTTTTTTTATGTATTATTAGAAATATTCTAAGGAAGTGAATATTTCTGTTGAGCCGCGATATGACATACAAGACTAGGGCTAAGATTTTATAATATTTAGCTAAAGACTTTAATATTTTTTGTTATTATTATCATACAATACGATGAACAAATACTTTGTGTTTTTTTTATGTTCATGTTTAAATTAAATTATGTTTACACTTATAATATTTACCTACAAACATTAAATATATTATCATCCTATACTATGAATAAAGACTTTATGTATTGTTAGAAACATTCTAAGGACTTTAATATTTTTGTTGAGCTGGTAGATGATGACATACAGGACATGCTAGAAACATTAAATATATTATCATCCAATACTATGAACATGTATTGTTTCACTTTTTTAAGTTTAGTACTACTATGTTTTATGTATTGTTTCATTTTTTTTCATGTTTTAATACTTGTGATTTTTTGTAATTTTACTTTCAAGTTTAGGACTAGTTTGTGTTAAAACAGGTATGTTTAATACTTATGTTTTTTGTATTTTTTTTTACTTTTTACATGTAGCAAGGCAGTTAACCCAGGACCAAACTTTGTAGCATCGTAAGTGTGAACAGTAGTACGTTGACATGTCCAAATTAATCCTTTAGGAGTACTTGGCTTGAGCAAATTGCAACAAATTGGCTTTGGAATGTCTTGTAACACATGAAGTGATACCTTCACGTATACCGGATTCAATCATAAGATGTTTATCATAATCGGTCAATAGTTCCAATTTTACTTGTGTATATTTCAAACAGGCGTCAAATACCCAACCCAGGCGTTGTGAATTACCAACTTGGATCAATGCTGTAAATAGATTCACACACATTTCTAAACTGGTCAACTATGTCGCTTAAAAGAATTATGTCTGTTGTTAAATACAATTCTGTGTAATCTCTAAGTGTTTGTATATTGAAAGCGGTCCAGAGACTTGAAACTTCATATCATATAAACTAAATATACAAAGATCTACAACTTATGTTTTAAAACATTACTTTGTGAAAATTCCTTTTAACGCCACTTTTAGCGGAGGGTTGTGGTTACAGCTTCTCTAAAGTGATATCATAGTTGATTATACAATTCTATCATCCAAACAAAATTAAATAGATGGCCAAAATTCCAAGTTTTAAGACAAAATTAGTAAACCGGAAGTGCGCGTTTACTGAAAAGTTTTTTTCAGTTTTCGACGAATTTCATTAAATTTGGTACACAAACTATAAAATTTGTCAATTATAATTTTGAAAACTGGAGTAAAAGAAAGTTGTGTGAGTGTTTCACACCAGATTTTGTTTAGGTCAAAGACAATTCTTATGGAATGATATTATTATATAATTATAAATACTGATGGCAGGAATATTAATATTAAAAATTATAAATAGTAAAACTAAAGGAGTTTTTAAATTCAATTGATATAATGTCAATTATCATTTTGAAAACTGGAGCAAAAGAAAGTTGTGTGAGTGTTTCACACCAGATTTTGTTTAGGCCAAAGACAA